>CAWUDS030005446.1:0-53591 GCA_963859935.3 Lathyrus sativus | reverse complement strand
CGGGTATCCAACTTCATCAGTGCCTTCTTCGGAAGCACATTAAGCGAGGAACCCGTATCCACCAGGACATGTGACATAATCGTGCCTCTGCACTCTATCGAGACGTGCAAGGCGCTATTGTGATCTCTTCCCTTAGGAGTCAGCTCCAGGTCTGTAAATCCCAACCCATTACCAGCATTAACATGGGCTAACCACCTCCTCGAGTTGATTCACTGATATCTCCTGCGGCACGTATGCAGCATTCAATACCTTCAGTAATGCGTTGCGGTGCGCCTCAGAACACAGCAACAAGTTAAGAATCGAGATCTTTGACGGAGTCTGCTGGTGAAGATGATCTACAATTTTGTAGTCACTTTTCTTGATTAGTCGCATGAACTCTTCAGCATCTTTGACTAGCAAATCTTTTTCTGCCCCAGCAGGGACCTCTTCAACAGCTTTACCTTTACCCTTATCCACAGCGTCAGCTCGGACCACTTTCTCTGCTGCAACCTCTGCTGGCGCAAATACTCTACCACTTCGAGTGATACCACTGACTTCGGTAAGATTCTGCACAGTCGATCCGAATGGCTCTAGCTCTATCTTCTGACCCATTACAATAAACTTCGGCGCCGTAATGCCATGGAACAGAATTAGTGCTTTCGAATGGGATCGGTCCGGCCCTGGTGATAGTGATAGTAGGCGGACGGGGCGCAGAAATAGTAATAGGGTGACGAGGAATAGTAATTGGTAGCAACTTCGTCTGCCTGCTTCAGCACGACTTCCCCTGATGCACTCTCAACGCTCCGGCTGAACTGCAAAATACCCTCGGACATCAGACTCTGGATACCTTCGATCAGCTGCTCACACCCATCAGGAAGTGTAGCACAAGCCATACATAACTCTCCACATCCAGGAAAGAAGCCCTTCTTCAGCAACTTAGCCTTGACAAAACTCAGCGGCGTCTTCAAATCTTTGACATCAGTCAGCAAGTCCGCACTCTCTTTTGTGATAACAGCATTCACTCCGCCCCCCCTTATGATGAGGCATCGGGTTTTTGGTAACGTTGGGCACGTTGTCAGAAAAGTTAATAACCTTGGCGTCCACCAAGTCCTGGACTTTGTGCTTAAAAGCTTTACAATTCTCAATCGTATGGCCAGGTGCCCCAGTGTGGAATTTCACAAGTAGCATTGGCGTCATACCCCGGTGGTGGTGCCCCTGTTAAGGGAGCCAACGTCCTCTTTTGAACTAATTGGAGCTGAAGCAACGTTTGCAAAAGTTGTGCATACGACATAGGAGGAGTTTCAAAATGACGACTTGCCATAGGAGCCCGATTCTGATATCTTTTATACCCCTGATTATTCTGCTGCTGAGGCTGCTGCGGCGTGCGGTGGAGCAGCTGGGATATTTATGCTAGCAATCTGAGGCTGAGGGCCCTTGCCCTTTCTCCTAGCATTAGTGACAGCACTGGCATCTCCCTCTCGACGCTTGCCAGCGTAAGGTTTCTTACTACCCTCCTCCAGTTGAGGATGATTCGCCCTGAATTTTTCCAATCTTTATACCGTTCTCAACATACTCGCCCAAAGTGATGAGAGCCGAGAATGTTCAGACATGCCGCCGACCAGCTTTTCATAGTAGATTCCAGGGAGGGTAGCCACGAACATTTGCACTAGCTCACGCTCAACCATCGACGGTTGAACCCGAGCAGCCAATTCACGCCACCGCTGGGCGTATTCTTTAAAGCTTTCATTGTTCCGCTGTGAGAGAATTCTGAAGCTGAACTCGGTTGGGAGCCAAGTCTCTATTGTATTGATAGTGGAGAGACGAACGCTTCTGCAAGATCTTTCCAGGTGCGCACAGTAGCGGGCTCCAAACCCATATACCATTCGAGCGATGGACCAGAAAGACTATCCTGAAAGAAGTGCATCAGCAACTTCTCATCGTCAGAATAAGCGGACATCTTTCTATAATAAGATCGGAGGTGAACACGGGGGCAAGTAGTACCCTTATACTTCTCGAAGGTAGGCACCTTGAATTTGTGAGGTACTTTAAAGTCAGCAATCAACCCGAGCTTGGACATGTCAACGCCCAATGTGTTCTGATTTTCGATGTCTCTCATCTTGTCTTCCAGCGCCTTGAACCTGAGTCGAGCTTCAGCATTCAACTCTGCTTCTACACCTCTCTGAGAGAATACGTCATCCTGATGGTCCTCCAGCCACGGTTGAGGCCCCAACAGATTTCCTGTACCAGCATTGCCGTTGACCCGACCCCCTATGTTAACATTGGCTCCCAAACTACCATTGCCGACGCCTGCCGCGTTGAGTCCGAGATTAGTCATCAGATTGCCGTTAGCACTGCCGTTGGCCACCCGGCAACAGGAACAACGTTCTGTGGAGCATCCACTGGAGGAGGAGTAGGCACGGCCCCTCCATGAAGTATGCCATTACTGTCAACCCTGGAGATCAGAGGTTGAACCAGAGTACGAAGCTGGTCTTGACCATTCGCGACCACCTGCATCAGCTCCATAAAACGATCCATCCGTTCAACGGAGTTCTTGAACATCTGACTGCACCTGGTCCATTATCCTTGTCTGATTAGCGCGAGTTAAGTAGCGGTGAATGAGTCTTTGATCAATCCTGGAGATCGAAAGCAGCTCGGAACCTGAAAAACCTGTCAACAATAAAGGTTAGGAAAAGCAATAAGATATACACCATGCAAATATGCTTCATGTAGATGCATGCGTGTGTCTGTGTGCGTGGGAGATTTTCCCCCGATCCTAGTGCCTTAGTGCCAGTGCCGATAATAATAAGAGGGAGAAGAAATCCGAGCCCGATCATGGAAACATCAATCTCATATATATATGGAAAGGCCTGTCAAGGCAGTACACAGTATCAACGAGTACAAATCAACAGCATGACCTCAGCCAACAAGTCTGGTGATGGTCAGCATACATCAAAGATCAAAATCAACAGGGATATAACTAGTCAAGCACGGCCACGGGCGCGATACTCTGCTAACAACTCCTTTGTCTCTGAATGATCTGGCGAAGTGAGCAACCCCTCGACGAGTAGTTCCCTCTGCCTGATAGTATGCCGAAGCCCCTGAACTGAACTCTCCCAAGCTCCTTCGCCAAAGCAATCCTCCAGTTTCCACTTCCTAGACTCAAACATCAGCTTATGCTCCTTCAGGCTAGCAATAGCTTTGTTGAGACGGGCCTCAGCGGAGTACCTGCGGGCGGTCTCTTCATCAAACCTCCGCTCACTGTCCTTCACTTCGGTCTCTAGCTTAGAAATCTGCAGCATCAGCTTGTCTTCTCGCTCCTTCCTGGTGGCCATGGAAGTCTTCCAATGCTGGTCGAACTTAGATATTCTCCGATATGCTTCCCCCAAATGCTGCTTCTTCGTAGCTAGCACATCATTAGCAGCTCTGAAGTCTTGACCTAAGCGTTCCCGATCAGCAATCTGCTTTGCCAAGTCTGCACCCAATTGGTTCACCGACTCTGTTTGCTTTTTGAGAGCATGCACGGCTTCGTTCCTCTCACTTCGAAGCTGAGCTAACTCCTTCTCTAATTCTGCATTTTCCCTCTTCAGTTCCTCACACTCGGCCAATACCCGGTTGTGCTGATGAATGGACACAGTGGTAGGCTCTTCGACTGGTGGAGGACTCTCTGGTCTGACATGAGGGAATGGCATCCCTATAGCGCTGGCTCTGGCTCTGATCCAATCTGAATAAGGAGGGTAGGCTTGGCTGTTGCTCTTCCCCAACAAAGGCTTTCCTCTCGTGCTGATATTGTTCCACGCATACTGAAGCTTGGACAACAAATCCCCCTCTAGAATACCCGTGAGGTACAGAGATTCCCGTACCTCTTCTTCCTTCGGTGGAGTCCTCAAAGCATATGCAAACTGACGAACTAGCAATGATGGATTGTAGTTGATGCAACCCTTCCTACCTATCAGAGGTACGTTAGGAAACCCACTACAACTGAAGATCACCTCGGTGCCTAACCTGTCTCTGTCAACGAACCAATCAATGTCTTCTGCCGACAAACTCATCAGACGCTCAGGCCACTCAGCTGGGGCTGCAGACAAGACAGAAGAACCCTTCTTAGGCAAATGACTATCAAACCACTTGTGCAACAACGGTACGCAGCATGAAACATTCTTCCCTCTCCGGTTCTCATTCTTGTAATGCACTGAATGGTAAACGTCTCCGATCAGAGTAGGGACTGGATTCCCTGAGGCAAAGATATGGAATGCATCAAAGTCTACGAAATCAGGCATGCTGGGAAATAGGATAATGCCATATATGCATAAAGCAAGGATGGCGTTGAAGGCGTCCCAACATTTGTCCTTAGCACACTGCTGAGCCTTAGCTATCAGAAACTGCAGAGAGAACCCTGGGACCTTGTTCCAACTTGTCACCACTAACTCAGAAGCGCTCAAATGGAGTGAGGAAGCCAAACCAACCAGATCAGGCTCAGCATCCATGTGGACAAAAGGCATCTGCCTTTTGATAGGCACACCCAGCATATCAGCATACTCTTCCAATGTCGGCGCGAGGATGAAGTCATGAAAAGTGAAACACCTCAAGGGAGGGTCATAAAACTGCAGGAGAGCATGTAACCCATTCAACTCGGACGTAGAAGGTTTGTAAACCAGGCTAAGCAACCTGCCATAAGACTTCATGAACCTATCCTTCACAGAATCCTCTGCCAGGGCTATCAAACCGGTCAGCTTCGACACATCGGGGGTCGGGAACTTGTATGCAACAGTCTTCCTGAGAGAAGCCATAATAACAGTAGAAGACGAGAAATCCAGGATCAGGGAAACGGTACCTGCAACACAGACACACGTTAATGGAATGCAGATGAATGCGCAAACTAATGCAAAATGCAGGTATGCAATAGTATATCCAGGTGGCTGCTGTGGGGATTCGGTATCAACAGTCACTGATGAGAGGGAAACCCCGGTGTAAGACCACTAATCTGATCTGCTGAGAATAACCATCTGATAGGACCGAGATCAGAATTCTGTTCTGACAAGAGTAAGTGACTGATAATAAGGACCCCGGGCGCACGATCAAGGAACATCTGTTGAAGTCTTCAGACCCCAAATCAAAATCTGCCCTATCAAGAACAAACACACAGCTGCTGATGAGATCTTCAGACCTCACTCAAAATCTGCCCGATCAAGAACAAATAACATCTGCCGATGAGGTCTTCAGACCTCACTCAAAATCTGCTCCATCCAGAATAAACCACTGATGATAACACACTGATCAAAGCCTGCTCTATCAAGAACATACAAACACCCGGCGACAAGATCCTCTGATCAAAACCCTTGCTCTATCAAGAACATGTCTGCAACTGAGAACCCAACATAACTGATTCACTGTCAAGAAAACCAGGTAGTCTGAAGGTCTAAGTTTCCTGCAATAAACCCAGTCCCACTCACAGGTATGGACCTAGACTGACTCAAGGTATGGCATCCTATGCGTTCATCAGCGTCACAGACTTTCAAAACTGATGATACGATTCCCAGAAGGAGTGGCATCATCAAGTCCTGAAGAGGCCTCACTTAGCTGAATCACAAATGATCGGTCCCCAGAGTCGACAATCCACCAAACCAGCAACCGTCTCAACCCAAAGGGTTGAAAGTGAAGCCAACCGGATGAACCTCGTCTGAGCGTGGATTTCATGAGACACTAGTGCCTGCAAAGCAAGCACGCGCCCACTAATTTCCACTCTAAGTCTATGGTGCACTCAAGCCTGGGTCTGGCTTCTCACTCAATCAGAACTCCCATCCCACAACAGAACAAATAATCATATTATACTGAAAATAAAATGCGGGAAATAAAGTGCGAGAAGTAAAATGCGATAAATAAACGCAACCCGACAGGAAAACATACAAACGATAGGATTGACTCGCACAGGGAACCGTTGGAGTCCCCAGCAGAGTCGCCAGCTGTCGCTTGCGCGAAAATAAGGTGCCGGCATGACAGAAGAGTCGCCACCTTTCGTTATTTATCCCTCAGAGCGGGAAAGGAAACGATCGGAAAAACCTGACGAATAAGGGTAAGACAAGGTCATCGCAACCATTGTCTGGGTTCGGGAGTCGGTTACGCAAGGGGAAGGTATTAGCACCCCTCATGTCCATCGTACTCGACGGGATCCTCGCTTGTTTGTTTACTTGGACGGGTTGGTTATAATCTATCTACCTATCAAGGCTGGCTGAAAAAGAAAAGAAAAATGACTCGGCAAAGCGTCGCACTTTATGCCTACGTATTCTCATCAGAGAATGAGAAATCAGAGTCAACGTAGTTCGCCCTACGAAGGATTACGGGGAAAGGTTGCTCGCTAGGATATCGCATCCTATGCCTACGTACTTTCATCTGGTATGAAAGATCAGAGCAAACGTAGTTCGGCTAACTACGGGTTATCTCCTAAAAGAAGTGTTTTTTATTGTGTTTGCGATTTCAACCGCACTAGAGACTATGACCTGAGAGTGAATGGGTCGCATGTCACCCAAAGGGTACCATACTAAACATCCAGACTGTGGAAAAGAAACTCTCCCACAATCCTTTCTCAGATAGCTTAAGGCTCGTACCGTACGAAAGAAATCATTCATGATTACTGTATCTTAAACTGCTTTGAGATGAGAAGAGAACAGGCCCAACTAGGAGGGAGACTATCAAGTCCTACTGTTGTCATGCCATGGATTCATCCTATGGTCGAGGTTTGAACAGGGAACTCCTAGATGTTGTCATGCATAGGTTTCAACCTAAAATTCTATCATCAAATCCTTATCCAAGGAAATGAGAGTCCTAAGGGATCATGTCAATGATACACCAGAACAGACAAAAGCATCAGCTTAACAGTAAAATGCATGTAATGCAAGTGAGGGAGGAAGTGTGTGTGGGGCTTCAGCCTCCACAAGCTCGTCTCAACCTCAAGCCAATCATGAAATAACAGTAATCATACTGAAAAATAAACAACATGCGATCAAGCAATAAACAGTAAATTGCAATCATACAGAGAAATGGAATGCTATCAAGCAAAATAAACACAGGGGCAAGGGAGCTGGGCTCTACCGAATACCCGCAAGCAAAGCCAAGCAATAACAATATGATCAGATGCACTCATGCTCTTAGATTGAACTTAGTCTAGATGGGCTTAGTCTAATGCAGCAGACAAATCAGATAAAACACACAATACATCAGAGAAAACAGAAGAAAGCCTCAGCACCTCCAGCAGCAACCCAGTTTTCAGACTTCAGATATCACTTGCTTTCCAGGTATCAACCCTACAACATGAGTATCAACTCATCTTCTCCTCTGAGCTTCAGCTTGTTTGACCAGCTCTACCTTCAGGCTTCACTATCTCCAGGGATCTTCAAGCATCCACTTGATCTTCACAAAGTCTTCAGACTTCAATAGTCTTCAAGGAATCATCCTCTTCAAGGCCTCAGCTTCTATCTTCAAGGGCTCAAATGCTCCAGCAAACAAGATTCAGTCAACAAGATGAGGTGAGGATGTTACAGTACTCATTGACTTCCAAAGGATGCCATTGAGAACTTAACATCAAAGGAAAGGCTCTCTCAAAGTTCTACCTTATAGGGCAAGGTCACTAATCCCTCCAAAGGAGAGAGGTGAATACCCTTAAGGGACTTTATGTCACAGAGAAGGAAGGAGGTGAACAAGACACTCCTTGTTTATTGAATGAAATCATTCTATCTAATGCTCTACCTATGCACTTATGATCCTATGAACAAAACAACAAAATCTATCTAAACACCTATGCAAGGTCCTCAAAGCTTCCATGATGATCCACAAGGTCTTCCACTCAATCTTCAAATCTCACACACTTAAAAGAGAAGGAAAGAAAACACAACAATACAACTTATGCCTTTAAGCAACACACATATTATCCATACATTCAAAAATCAATGAAAAATACTAAAACATCATACAATATTCTAGCAAAATTCTAGGGGATTCTATACATACTTACCCTTAACCCATGTATTCCCCATACACTAATTTGGCCTATGAACCCCAAAACAAATTTGTTCAAGCCTACCTATACAACCTAAAACCCTAATTAGAGCACCTAAATGTCTAACAATCAAACTACACCAAATTTTAATCTACAAATCAAGAATTAAATCCTATGGGGAACTATGATTCAATATCTAATTACACAAAAAAGAATGAATTAAAAATCCTAAGGGAAAGTCCTAAAAGAAATTCTACAAAATCATGTACAAAATTAATCCTATTTTAAAAGCTATTAAAAGAAAAAATCTATTAAAAATATGAAAAGAAAATAAAATGGAAATTTTATTTATTTAGAATTTTCTAGACAGATTTATTAACACATGAAAAAAACAAGAATTAAAAAATATTAAATTTTCTATTTTTTATGAATTTTATAAAAGACAAACAATAAAAGAAAATAAAAAAGGAATTAAAGGGGATGGGGGGTGAAAATAGCAAGGCAGGCTAGTTGAATTTCAAGTGGGCCAGAATATGGTGGGGTGCGGATAGAAGCGAACTCATTAAGCCCAGAAAACTTCACTAATTGAAACGACAGCGTTTGGCCATTTGAATTTTCCCTCCGTTTTCTTTCAATTAATCTGGGCCGTTAGATGAGATGATTTGGTCAAGCCCTCCAGAAAGATCCAACGGACGCCAATCATCGTCCCCAAATACCTAGGGTTTCAGTTCCCACGAGCTTCATGCATGGATTTTCATCGCCATCGTTCTCCTTCGCTTCTCAATGAAAATCAAAAGTTCCAAAAGCAAAGCTGATCTATTAATCACCAGGAACACAACTATGCTCATATTTTCCATTGAATCTTCTTAAAACTCGCAAACAGAATGGATGAAGTTCTTGGTTCCACCATTTTCACTGATATCAATCATGGGGAAACTCAAATCTAATGGTATAATTCTCTTCTACATGTTATGCTTATCACAATGAGCTATCAATCGTGCACTAAAACCTAATATCCAGCTTGCTCTCAATCATAACAGATTCTTGCACCTGCCATGAAACTCCACGAAATTCCCCCTAATGCTCAGGATTTAATCAACTAACCTAGCTTAACAGTTCTACACCTAAGATCTAACCTAACTATGCATAATTAAGGAGGAATGAGTGAATTCACCAACCTGTCAAGTATCAATGGTGGAGGTAGGAACAGCTCCCTTCAATGCTTGCTCTTGCTTCCAAACACTCCTCTAATGGTGTTAAGCTTTCTGTTTGCAAGAATCTTGAAGATGATAGCCTCTAGTGATCAATTCATGGATTTGCTTGCTCTTGAAGAATGCTTGAAAACCTTGATTTTCTCTCCCTCTCCTCCACTGAATTCTCCAACTTTCACCAACCTTCAATACCTTGTGGATCACTCTTCTTATAATGATTGATGGAAGCCCCTAGATCCTTCTAGAATGAGCTAGAAAAGTCTTGATTTTCTCATATGATGATAAGTTGAAAATCCCATGTATCATGCCTTATGCCTTGTACTTTTGTGTCAAATTCTCCTTATGTGGGATATTGAGAAGGAATGAGTAAAAATCAGGCCTTTCCTTGCCTTGTGTTGAGATTTCCAAAGGTGCCTTAATATGCAAGTATGAATTTTCCAAAGCATGTCCCATTTTAAAGCCTCAAATGAAAATTCTATTTAAACCAATGTTCTCAAAATGATGTTTCCAATCAAAATGATATATTGGATGACCTATTTTGGATTCCTAGATCTTCCAAACCAATTTCCAATTTCAACTTTTTAAACTTATAAGCCATTTTTAGTTCAAATTTAACCAATCATGCAAATCCATGCTATGAGCTTTTCCAACAATTCATGACCTTCTTTCTAGACTTAAAATCACATTTTAAACAACTTTCATGTTTTGAGTTTTTCCATTTGAGGCTTGGAAATAGGAGATATGGTCATTGCTTAAAATGACCTATAACTGACAAATGACCAAAATACCCCTGCCTTGTTCAAACCATAAGTTGAGTTCCACAAATCCTATCAAGGACTTCTACCACTCAAATTAAAGCTAAGGAGATTCTCTTCAACATTCATGTTTACCAAGAGATCATAGGAATCATCCTACTAGGGCAAAAGTTGTCTGCAAGTTGGGTGACTTTCAAGGACCCAGATTCACACACCTCTGCTGACCTGTAATTTGTCAAAACCATAACTTGAGCTCTGCAACTCCTATCAAGGACTTCCAACACTCAAATCAAAGCTAAGAACAAGCTCTACAACATTCATGTTGTGGGGGAGATGAGATATCAATCACATCTAGAGCTAAAACTGCCTGGAAGATAGGGATCAAACTAGGGTTTTTTCACTGACAATCCTTGGAAACCCTGACTTGAAACTTCTCAAACTCCTCAATCATGATGAGTTGGTCTAGGAATAATCTTCATAACATCTCTATGCATCATCCCATTATCTCATGGCCCTTGGATTAGGTCTCAACCTTCTCCAAATCTTCAGCTGATCTAGGGTTGATCCAGTCAAAACCCTAATTCTACCATTCATGGTTGAATCTCCTGAATTTTTGCACAATGACTTCTCTGGGCTTCATGATGGCTATCAAGACATCTCATACACTTGCCCAAAACATCAAGTTCATTCTCAAAGTCTCAGAATCATCTGAGGAGCTCCCACAACTCCCAAGCTATGAAGCACACAACCCTGGTTTCAACCAATTCCTCTGAGGATCTCTTGAACTGGCTGATGAAGGTATCAACTTTCAAACACTCAGTGAATAAATAATTGTTGGTCAAATTTTGGGGTGCAACAGCCAACAAGCGGGCCAACTCTTCCGGAAGGTCTTCGTCTTCATCAATCTCTTCCTCGGCTTGATAGATCGGGCAATCGAAGTCGAAGTGAGCCGTAGAAGGTCCAGAGTCGATGTCATCTGTTATGTGGATCCTGCAATAACAAGGGTTAAGTTTAAAACAAGAATATGCAGGTTAGCACAAACCCCGTTGTCGTTTTACTATTTTTCAAAACAAATATAAAACAGGAATAACAGAGAACACAATATTTGAGTACGAAGAAAACGCTTTTGATTTATTAACAAAATGCATGTACATAATCCAACAAGGCCCTGACAATAAAACCGCTATGCCCCGGGTAGGACATAGGGTTGTACAATGATTGTAAAAAGTAAGTCATTACTCTTCACTTGTCAGCTGGATAATTTCCTTGATGGTCCAATTGTTGAGGCGCTCGCCCGGCTTGCTTGGCTGAATCCAAGAGTAGAGATCATAATCGCTATCCCCGCTGTCTTCAGACGCCGCGTTGATGCTTTCGAAGATCACTCCGCCACTGGTAAATAGGATCAGCCCCTTACCCCGAGACGAACTGCTAGACGAAGAAGAAGCTTCAGCTTCAGGAGAATACCCCAATCCAAACTTATCCTGCTTGATTGGTATCTCCAAAATATGCCCCCAGCCTTGGGTAGAACCGGCTTCGACGACGGCCCGAGCTTCTTTGAACGAGGAGAGATTCATCTCTGGCTTCTCTGTGACGACAGGAGCTACCTCTTTCACTTTGACGGCTTCAAATGCTTGGCAGAGAGTTTCATGGATTTCGCCATCCATTTCAACATAATTAAAGGATGACAAATGGCTCACCATAATGTCCTCTTCACCACACACGGTTACTATGCTTCCCCCAACAGCATATTTGAGCTTTTGATGCAACGTGGAGGTCACGGCACCAGCAACATGGATCCATGGCCGACCCAAGAGGCAACTGTAGGCAGGCATGATATCCATAATATAAAAAACCGTGTCGAACGTTTCCGGACCAACCTGGATCGGCAGGGTCAACTCTCCGAAAATGTGGCGCTTAGTTCCGTCAAATGCTTTCACCACCAGATCACTGGGCGTGCAAAGCAATCCACGAGTGTCCAACTTCATTAATGCCTTCTTCGGAAGCACATTAAGCGACGAACCCGTGTCCACCAGGACATGCGACATGATTGTGCCCCTGCACTCTATCGAGATGTGCAAGGCGCTGTTGTGATCTCTCCCTTTGGGAGTCAGCTCTAAATCTGTGAAACCTAGCCCATTGCCAACATTAACATGGGCTACCACCTCTTCTAGCTGATTCACTGATATCTCTTGCGGTACGTAGGCAGCGTTCAATACCTTCAGTAACGCGTTGCGGTGTGCTTCAGAACACAGCAACAGGTTGAGAATAGAAATCTTCGAAGGCGTCTAATGAAGATGGTCTACAATCTTGTAGTCGCTCTTTTTGATTAACCGCATAAACTCCTCGACATCTTTGACCAGCAAATCTTTCTCTACCCCACACGGGGCCTCTTCGACGACTTTGCTTTTACCCTTGTCAGCCGCATCAGCTCTGACCGCTTTCTCTGCCACGACTTCTGGCGGTGCGAACACTCTTCCGCTACGGGTAATACCACTGATACCTGCGAGATTCTGCACAGTCGACCCATACGGCTCCAGCTCTAACCTCTGACCGTTGCAATAGACTTCGGCGCCATAATGCCACGGGACGGCGTTAGTGCTCTCGAATGGGATCGGCCCAACTTTGGTAATAGTGATTGTAGGCGGTCGGGGTGCAGAAATAGTAATTGGCTAGCGAGGAATGGTGATGGTGGCGACTTCGTCGGCCTGCTTCAACATAACCTCTCCTGATACACTTTCATCCCTCCGGCTGAACTGCAAAATACCCTCAGTCATCAGACTTTGGATTCCTTCTACCAGTTGCTCACACCCATCAGAATGTGTAGCACAGTCCATGCATAACTCTCCGCATCTTGGAAAGAACCCTTTCTTCAACAACTTAGCTTTGACGAAACTAAGCGGCGTCTTTAAGTCTTTGACATCAGTCAACAGATCTGCGCTCTCTTCTTCGATAATGGCGTTCACTCCGCCTCCCCTATGATTCGGCATAGGGTTTTTCGTGACATTGGGCACATTATCGGAGAAATTAATAATCTTGGCATCTACCAGGTCCTGCACCTTGTGCTTAAAGGCTTTGCAGTTCTCGATCGTATGGCCTGGTGCCCCTGTATGGAAGACGCAAGTGGCATTTGCGTCGTATCCTGGTGGAGGTGCCCCTGTCAAGGGAGCCATCGTCCTCTTCTGAACCAACTGAAGCTGAAGCAAAGTCTGCAAAAGTTGCGCATACGACATGGGCGGTGCCTCGAAGTGACGATTTGTCAAAGGCGCCCGATTCTGGTACTTTCTATATCCCTGTTGATTCTGTTGTTGCTGCTGCGGCTGCTGCTGCTGCGGAGCTGCTGGGATATTTATACTGGCTATCTGCTGCTGAGGGCCCTTGCCCTTTCTCCGAGCGTTGGTCACAGCGCTCGCATCTCCTTCTCGTCGTTTACCAGCATAAGGTTTCTTTCCACCTCCTCTAGCTGAGGATGATTCACCTTGAATTTTTCCGATCTTGATACCATTCTCTTCGTGCTCGCCCATGGTAATGAGAGATGAGAACGTCCCAGACATACCGCTGACTAACTTTTCATATTAGATCCCAGAGAGGGTAGCAACAAACATCTGCACGAGCTCGCGCTCGACCATCGGCGGTTGAACCCGGGCTGCCAACTCACGCCACCGTTGAGCGTACTCCTTAAATCCTTCATTGTTCCGCTGCGAAAGGTTCTGGAGCTGAACTCGGTTGGGAGCCAAGTCGCTATTGTACTGGTAATGGAGGACAAACGCTTCAGCGAGATCTTTCCATGTGCGCACGCTAGTGGGCTCCAAGCCCATATACCACTCGAGGGATGGTCCAGAAAGACTATCTTGGAAGAAGTGCATCAGCAACTTCTCATCTTCGGAATAGGCAGACATCTTTCTATAATACGATCGTAGGTGGACACGAGGGCAAGTAGTGCCCTTGTACTTCTCAAAGACAGGCACCTTGAATTTAGGAGGTACCTTGAAATCAGCAATTAACCCCAGCTTGGACATATCAACGCCCAAAGTATTCTGATTCTCAATGTCTCTCATTTTATCTTCCAGTGCTTTGAATCTGAGCCGCGCTTCAGCATTCAGCTCCGCTTCTGCACCTCTTTGAGAAAACACATCATCCTGATGATCCTCAAGCCACGGTTGAGGCACCAACAGATTCCCGACACCAGCATTGCCGTTGACTGGCCCGATGTTGACATTAGCTCCCAGACTACCATTGCCGACGCCTGTCGCATTGAGTCCGATATTGGCCATCACATTGCCATTAGCACTGCCGTTGCCCCCGGCAACAGGAACACCATTCTGCGGAGCATCTACTGGTGGAGGAGTAGGCACAGCCCCGCCATAAAGTATGTCGTTACTATCAACCCTGGAGATCAAAGGCTGAACCAAAGTTCGGAGCTGGTCCTGGCCATTGGCGACCACCTGCATCAGTTCCATAAAGCGATCCATCCGCTCACGGAGCTCCTGAACATCTGTCTGCACCTGATCCATGATCCTGGTCTGATTAGCTCGAGTTGAATAACGGTGAATGAGTCTCTGATCAATCCTGGAATCACCGGAAACAGCCTGGAACCTGTGAACCTTGAAAAAACCTGCAAACACTAAAGGTTAGGAAAAACAACAAAATGTACGCCATGCAAATGCTTCATGCAGATGCATGCGTGTGTCTGTGTGTTTGGGAGATTTCCCCCGATCCTAGTGCCTGAGTGTCAGTGCTGATAATAATAAGAAGAAGAAGCAGTCCGAGCCCAATCATGGAAACATCAATCTCATATATATAAAGGAAAGCCTATCAAGGCAATACATAGCATCAGCGAGTACAAGACAAATCAACAGCGTGACCTCAGCCAACAAGCCTGGCGATGGTCAGCATACAACAAAGATCAAAACGAAAGGAATACAAGCTAGTCAAGTACGGCCACGGGCGCGATACTCTGCTAATAACTCCTTCGTCTTCGGATGATCTGGCAAAGTGAGCAACCCCTCGACGAGTAGTTCCTTCTGCACAATGGTATACTGAAGTCCCTGAACTGAACTTTCCCATGCTCCTTCGCCGAAGCAATCTTCTAATTTCCGTTTTTTTGGACTCAAACATCAGCTTGTGCTCCTTTAGGTTGGCAAGAGCTTTGTTGAGTTGGCCTTCGGCGGCGTATCTGCGGGCGGTTTCTTCATCAAACCTCTGCTCGCTGTCCTTCACCTCGGCTTCCAGCTTGGAGATCTGCAGCATCAGCTTATCCTCCCGCTCTTTCCTGGTGGCCATGGAAGCCTTCCAGTGTTGGTTGAACTTGGATATCCTTCGATATGCCTCATCCAAATGCTGCTTCTTTGTAGCTAATACGTCGTTGACGACCCTGAAGTCTTGACCCATGCGTTCACGCTCGGCAATCTGCTTCGTCAGGTCTGTACCTAGCTGGTTCACCAACTCTGTTTTCTTTTTGAAAGCATGCACGACCTCGTTCCTTTCGCTTCGAAGCTGAGCTAATTCCTTCTCCAGTTCTGCGTTCGCCCGCTTCAATTCATCCCGCTCAGCTAATACCTGGTTATGCTGATGAATGGGCACAGTAGTAGGCTCTTCGATTGCTAGAGAGCTTTCTGGCTTGACCTGAGGAAACGGCATTCCTATAGCATTGGCCCTGGCTCTGATCCATGCTGTATACGGAGGGTAGGCTTGATTGTTGCTCTTTCCCAACAAAGGCTTTCCTCTCTTACTGATACTATTCCATGCACGCTGAAGCTTGGACAACAAATCCCCTTCTAAAGTACCTGTGAGGTACATAGATTCCTGTACCTCCTCCTCCTTCGGCGAAGTCCTCAAAGCATACGCGAATTGTCGAACCAACAACGATGAATTGTAGTTTATGCAACCCTTCCTACCTATCAGAGGTACATTAGGAAACCCGCTGCAACTGAAAATCACTTCAGTACCCAACCTGTCTCTGTCGAACCAGTCAATATCTTCTGCAGATAAATCCATCAGACGCTCAGGTCACTCAGCTGTGGCTGCAGACAAGGCAAAAGGACCCCTATTGGGAATATGACTATCAAGCCATTTGTACAGCAACGGTACGCAGCATGAGACATTCTTCCCTCTCCGGTTCTCATTCTTGCAGTGGACTGAGTGATAGACATCTCCTATCAAAGTTGGGACTGGATTCCCTGAAGCAAAGATGTGAAGCGCATCAAAGTCTACAAAATCAGGCATGTTGGGGAACAGGATAATGCCATATATGCATAGAGCGAGGATGGCATTGAACGCGTCCCAACATCTCTTCTTAGCACACTGCTGAGCCTTAACCACCAGAAACTGCAAGGAGAACCCAGGAACCTTGTTCCAACTAGTCACTACTAACTCTGAGGCGTCCAAATGAAGTGAAGAAGCTAAACCAGCCAGATCAGGCTCAGCATCCATGTGGAAAAAAGGCATCTGCCTTTTGATAGGCACACCCAGCAAATCAGCATATTCTTCCAGCGTCGGTGCGAGAACAAAGTCCTGAAAAGTGAAACATCTCAGCGGAGGGTCGTAGAACTGCAACAGAACATGCAACCCGTTCATCTCGAACACAGAAGGCTTGCAAACCAGACTGAGCAACCGGCCATAAGACTTCCTGAACTCATCCTTCACAGAATCACCTGCTAGAGCTATCAAACCAGTCAACTTCGACACGTCAGGGGTCGGGAACTTGTACGCAACGGTCTTCCTGAGAGAGGCCATAACAATACTATAGGAGGCAAGAAATCCTGGATCGGGGAAACAGTACCTGCAACACAGACACACGTTAATGAAATGCAAATGATCATGCAAACTAATGCAAAATGCAGTCATGCAATAATATATCCAGGCAACTGCTGTTGAGATTCTGTATCAACAAAACCACGACCACTGATGAGAAGAAAACCCCGGTGTAGGACCACAGATCTGATCTGCCAAGAATAACCATATGATAGGACCATATACACAGGATCATAATTCTGCTCTGTCGAGAACAAATGTCTGATAATAAGGACCTCAGATGTATGATCAAGAAATATTTGCTGATGAAGTCTTCAGACCCCAAATCAAAAATCTGCCCTATCAAGAACAAACATACAGCTGCTGATGAGATCTTCAGATCCCACTCAAAATCTGCTCTATCAAGAACAAACAACATCTTCTGATGAGATCTTCAGACCCCAAAACTCTGCTCTATCAAGAACAAACAACATCTGCTGATGAGATCTTCAGACCCTAAAACTCTGCTCTATCAAGAACAAACAACTGATGACAATACTCTGATCAAAACCTGCTCTATCAAGAACAGACATACACCTGATGATAACATCCTCTGATCAAAACCTGCTCTATCAAGAACAAACATACACCTGATGATAAGATCCTCTGATCAAAACCTGCTCTATCAAGAACAGACAAATCTGCAACTGAGAACCCTGGTACCAACACAACTGATTCACTGTCAAGAAAACCAGGTAGTCTGAAGGTTAAGGTTTCCTGCAATAAACCCAATACCACTCACAGGTATGGACCTAAACTGACTCAAGGTACGGCATCCTATGCGTTCATCAGCGTCACAGACTTTCAAGAGGGGTGATACGATACCCAGAAGGTGTGGCATCACCAGCTCATGAAGCGGCCTCACTTAGCTGAATCACAAATGATCGGTCCCCAGAGTCGACAATCCACCAAACCAGCAACCGTCTCAACCCAAAGGGTTGAAAGTGAAGCCAACCGGATGAACCTCGTCTGAGCGTGGATTTCATGAGACACTAGTGCCTGCAAAGCAAGCACGCGCCCACTAATTTCCACTCTAAGTCTATGGTGCACTCAAGCCTGGGTCTGGCTTCTCACTCATCAGAACTCCCATCCCACAACAGCATAAATAATCATATTATACTGAATATAAACTGCGGGAAATAAAGTGCGAGAAGTAAAATGCGATAAATAAACACAACCCAACAAGTAAACATACAAGCGCTAGGAATGACTCTCATAGGGAACCGGAGAACCAAAGATTCTGGGTTCGGTCCTCAGCAGAGTCGCCAGCTATCGCTTTCGCGAAAATAAGGTGCCAGCACAACAGAAGAGTCGCCACCTTTCGTTATTTATCCCTCAGAGCGGGAAAGGAAACGATCGGAAAAACCTAACGAAAAAAGGTAAGACAAGGTCATCGCAACCATTGTCTGGGTTCGGGAGTCGGTTACGCAAGGGGAAGGTATTAGCACCCCTCACGTCCGTCGTACTCGACGGGATCCACGCTTGTTGTGTTTACTTGGACGGGTTGGTTTTATTCTATCTACCTATCAAGGCTGGCTGAAAAAGAAAAGAAAAATGACTCGGCAAAGCGTCGCACTTTATGCCTACGTATTCCCGTCAGAGAACGAGAAATCAGAGTCAACGTAGTTCGGCCTACGAAGGATTATGGGGAAAGGTAGCTCGCCAAGACATCTCCATCTTGTGCCTACGTACTCTCAACAGGCATGAGAGATCAGAGCTCACGTAGTTCGGGAAACTACGGTTTATTTCCTGCTTTTTACGAAAGAAGTGTTTTTTATTGTGTTTGCGATTTCAACCGCACTAGAGACTATGACCTGAGAGTGAATGCGTCGCATGTCACCCAAAGGGTACCATACTAAACATCCAGACTGTGGGAAAGAAACTCTCCCACAATCCTTTCTCAGATAGCTTAAGGTTCGTAATGTAAGAAAGAAATCATTCATGATTACTGTACCTTAAACTGTTTTGAGATGAGAAGAGAACATGCCCAACTAGGAGGGAGACTATCAAGTCCTACTGTTGTCATTCCATGGATTCATCCTATGGTTGAGGTTTGAACAGGAAACTCCTAGAAGTTGTCATGCATAGGTTTCAACCTAAAATTCTATCATCAAATCCTTATCCAAGGAAATGAGAGTCCTAAGGGATCATGTCAATGATACACCAAAACAGACAAAGCATCAGCTTAACAGTAAAATGCATGCAATGCAAGTGAGGGAGGAAATGTGTGTGGGGCTTCAGCCTCCACAAGCTCATCTCAACCTCAAGACAGAATGAAATAACAGTAATCATACTGAAATATAAACAACATGCTATCAAGCAATAAACAGTAAACTGCAATCATACAGATAAAATGAAATGAAAATGCCATCAGGCAAACAAACCACATGGGCAAGGGAGCTGGGCTCTACCGAATACCCGCAAGCAAAGCCACGCAGTAAAAATACAAGCAGAGGGAGCAACTCAACCTCTAATGCAATCATGCTCTTAGATTCTACCTATTCTAGATATGGACTTAATCTAATGCAACAGACAAGTCAAACAAAACACACAATACAGAAAAGAAAACAGAAGGAAAAGAAGAAAGCTTCAGCTCCTCCAGCAGCAACTCAGTCTTCAGACTTCAATCACTCTTGACAAACATCAGTTTGCTTTTCTAGGTTTCAATCCTACAACATGAGTTTCAACTCATCTTCTCCCTTAAGCTTCCGCTTCTTTGATCAGCTCCACCTTCAGGCTTCACCTAATCTTCAGGGATCTTCAAGTGTCAACTTGATCTTCATGCTCTTCAAGCTTCAGCTGGAATGGCACTACTCAGGGATTCATCCTCTTCAATACTCTTCAATGAAGTCTTCATCTTCATGCTCAGGCTCTGCATCTCTCAAGACAATCAAAACCAGAGAAAAATCACTTACTGGATAAGCTTGGGGATATTGAACTGCTTATTTGATCACCAAAGGTGACCTATAAGGGTTCAATATCAAGGGACTGGTTCCCTCAAAAGTTCTACCTCCTAGGTATATCACTTATCCCTCCAAAGGAGAGAGGTGTATACCATGGAAGGACTTTGAATCATAGGGAGGAATGGAGGTGAATGATACCATCCATGTTTGAGAAAGAAGTTGTCTACATCTAAACTCTTCCTAATCCCTAACCCTAAACAACACAAAAGGAAAAAGAACAAGCTCTCAAGCTCCTCCATGCATCTTCAAGTCTTCTACTATGCTCCATAAAGCTCCACAATGAGATACCAAACTTTCCAAGCTCACAAAACAAAACAACTAAAACAAACATGCCCTAAAGGCAACACAAACAATCAACCAATACAAAAATCAACTAAAAATAGCATACTATTGTATTAAATCCTAATATAATTTCTAAGGGATCCTACATACCTACCCTTAATACCCATATATGCCCCATAGTCTAAATTGTCCTAAAAAACCCAAAATCTAAAGTTGTTATGGACCTATGTTAAAGTTTTTACCTAATTCTACACTACCTAGAATTTCCTAATCAAAACTATCCTAAAAATCATAACAAAAATATGGAATTAATCCAGGGGGAACCTAAAACATACATCTAACTACCCTAAAAAGATTGAACTAAAAATCTAAAGGGATCTACCTAAACTAAATTCTACAAATTAAGGTACCAACTAAAAAGCATTAAAAAGCAATTAAGAGAGAAAATATGCAAAAAATATAAAAATGAAATAAAATGGCAATTTTATGATTTTATCTTTTTCTTGACAAAAAATGGAAAGTGTAGAAAAAATTCCCAAGCAAAAATATTGATTTTTCAATTTAATATGGATTTTCAAAGTTATGAAAAAAATGGAGTAAAATATAATATGAAAATATGCATGTATGAATAGAAATAAAATTCAGTTTACATGATGATGGGCCCAGACATGAGAGGTGTGGAAAGAAAAACGCGCCTGGCCCATTGTATTCAGAAAAATCAATTAAAATGAAAAGAAAAAACAATTAAAATCGCGGTGCAGATAGAAGGGCAATACAGTTAAAATATGGACTTGGGCCTGAAGGGGGGTTTGGAAAGCAATATTCATTAAAGCCCAGACTTGGCTTTTAAATGGAACGCAGCGTTCCATGGTTGCTAACTTCCCTCCATTTCGCGTTCGAATCTCAGCCGCTGGATCATTCTTTGGTCAAGCGGTCAACACCTTATCCAACGGTAGCCACTTTGTCTTCAACCTTGAGATGGCTAGGGTTTTAGAAAAGCCATGAACACACATGCCATGCCCAGAACTTCGACCAGCTCGTTCTCCCTCGTTTCTCCACCAATCCTCAACATGTAAAAACCAAATTTGCTCTATTTTCCACCATGAACACGACTATGGCAATGGATTTCAATGAAACGCTCTAAATCATGCAAACCGAATGCATAACCAAACCAATCTCAAAATATCATCAAGTTTCAACTTCAACCAAACTCATGATTCTTTACACAAAAATGATCCTTATGTTACACTCATCAAAACTAGCTAATCATCTTGCATTGAAACTCAATATATCATTCATTCTTACTCCATCAAGAATTCGTGTCCATGAATGAAACTTCTTCAAATGCTCTTAAACTCATCAAAATGGACCACCTAATTGTCTCTAATAGTTCTACACTAAGAATTCATCCTAGCCATGCCTAAATTGAGGTGTAGAAATGGTTTTGCATACCTTGCTTCTTGAAATGGTAGATGGTGAAAATCTTCGATCCAAGCCTTGAAACTCCTCAAGAATGCTCCCTAGATGCTGAATATTCCTCTGTTTGCACAAGATTTGATGTAGAGAACTTGTACCTCAATATCCAATGCAATTTGCTTCCTTGCAATTTCAATAGGAACTCCTTCAAACCTTCATCAATGGAGCTTCACTCTAGCATGAACACACTCAACAATGTTTATGGAGATATTTGTGAAGAAAAATGGAATGGTAATGAAGAAGAATATGAAGTTTGAATATGATTTGCAAATGAAGCTTTATGATTTCAATCACTACTCTCTACCACAATTAACACCAACCTTGCACCAATTCAGGTTGTATTCAATATATAGAGAGGTTTAGAGAAGTCTAGAACCTCCTAGAATCATCTAGTAAGAACTTGAAGTTTTCATGCAATGGTATTTGCATTTTCATTTCTCCTTATATGATGTCTCATGCAAAAACCCTTGTACACTTGGTAATTGACTTGAATATCTCCTTACATGAGATTTAGGACAAGATACAATGCATATCTCCCTTGTTTATTAAGCTTTTCCTTGTTTTGGTTTGGTACCCCATTATGCAAGTAATCAAATTACAAAGCAACCCTAAGATGCAAGCCTCAAATCAAAATTGTGGCTGAACCATTGTTCTTATAATGTCATTTGGAGTCAAAAGGACCTATCATATGACATGGTTTGGACTTATAGCTTATGATTTATGATTTTCAACTTCACTTGAATTAACTTATGCCTCATTTTTAGGCCATTTTATCACTTTTTGATGTGAGCCTTTTCAACATCTCATGACCTCCCTAATAGCCTTAAATCATCATTCTAAGCAAGTTTGATGTTGAAGAATTTTCCATTTGAAGCTTGGAAGTAGGAGATATGGCCTTATGCTTGAAATGACCTATAACTTCCAAATGACCAAAATGCCCTTGGCTTGTCAAAGCCATAAGTTGAGTTATACAAATACTATCAAGGACTTCTAGTACTATATAGAAATCTAAGAAGATTCTCTTCAACATTCATGTTGACCAAGAATCCATAGGAATCATCCTACTAGGGCAAAAGTTGTCTGCAAGTTGGGTGACTTTCATGGACCTAGATTCACATACCTCAGATGACCTGTAATTTGTCAAAACCATAACTTGAGTTCTGCAAATCATATCAAGGACTTCTACCACTCAAATTAAAGCTAAGAACAAGCCTCTACAACATTCATGTTATGGGGAAGATGAGATGACAATCACATCTTGAGCTAAAACTGCCTGGAAGATAGGGATCAAACTAGGGATTTTACACTATCAATCCTTAGAAACCCTAGCTTAAAACTTCTCAAAACTCCTCAATCATGATGAGTTGGTCTATGAATCATCCTTATAGTATCTCAATAAATCATTCCATGATCACATGGGCCCTTGGATTAGGTCTCAACCTTTTCCAAATCATCAGCTGACCTAGGGTTGACCCAGTCAAACCCTAATTCCACCACTCATGGTTGAATCTTCTGAATTCTTGTACAATGACCTCTCTGGGCTTCATGATGGCTTTTAAGACATCTCATAAGCTTTCTAAAAGCTTCAGTCTATCCTCATAGTCTCAGAATCATCTGAGGAGCTCCCACAACTCTCAAGTTATGAGGGCACACAACTTAGGTTTCAACCAATTCCTCTGAGGATTTCTTGAGCTTTCTGATAAAGGTGTCAACCTTCAAACACTTGATGGGTAAATAAATGTTGGTCAAATTTTAGGTGAAACACCTATTATGAACTACACGCCTCAGCTTCAAAACTCACTATCCAAACATGCTTGAAACCTCAAGAATCACGAGTTATTCTTCTCAACAGAAAATGGCATCACACTTAAAGTGTCTCTAACTGCTCAATTCTTGTGCCTAAATCCATCCTAGCAACATTACTAACCTAAACACATAATCATTTCTACTCAATTACCTATAAATTAGAGCAAAAGCTGAAAGTTGCAAACCTGGTAAAAATGGATGAACAGATGATGGCTTTGCTCGATTCAAGCTCCAATTCTTTCCCAAAATCACTCAAGAACCACTTCCCAAGCTTTTCCAATCACCAATTTGCCTTGAATCCACCTCTATCTCAAAATCCGATTCTTGATGCACCTGAGAAATTTTTAGCTGCTTTTCTCTCGATTCCCTTCAATGCTTGCCCAAAAAATGATCTGAACACCTTGCATTGGTTATATAAAGTGTGTTAGAACACTCTAGAAAGTTCTGTAACTACCATAATGAGAAATTGAAAATCTCATATTCCTTGAAAATCTCATATGTGAAAATCGTGTTTTGCTCGGTTCTAGCTCTCAATCTTGCTTGGAATGAGTATCTCATGAGATTTTGAATTGAATGGGATGTGCATCTCCCTTGTTTTTGATCCCATGGTATGAATTGGATGTGTTACTTCAACCATAAGTCACAAAATGAAAGTGTGTGAAAATGGCCTCAATTCAAAAATGTGACAATGCCATCATTCTTAGAATGGTTTTCCTGATCAATTTGACATATAACATTGTTCAATTTGGCCACAAAACAAATTTTTCCAAATTTTGGCCTTTTAATGTGTATTAAAGTTCCTTTTCAAAGCCATTCCAAATGAATTTTGTGTTACAAGCCAATCCAAGCTCTCATGACTACTTGGTTGCACTCAAAACATCATTTTTAACAAGTTCATGTTGAACAATTTTCCATTTGAAGCTTGCAAGTTGGAGTTATGGACCTATGATCACAAATGACCTATAATCACCAATACCCAAAATACCCCTGGCTTGCAAAAATCATATCTTGAGTTCTACAAATCCTATCAAGGACTTCTAGTACTCTATGGAAAGCTAAGACCAGATCTACAACTCTCATGTTGGCCACAAATCCATTTTGAAAACTCCTTGAAGGGCAAAAGTTGCTTGGAAGTCAAGTGACTTTCACAGATAAATTTCAGTGGCATCTGAGGACCTGTAACTTGCAAGGACCATAACATGAGTTCTATAAATCCCCTTGAGGACTTCTAGTACTCAAATTAAAGGTATTGAGATGCTCTACAAGTTTCATGTTGGCCAAGATCCATTTTAAACTTTTATTTTGACTTATGTGGCTTTGAAGTTAGGCACTAAACAGGGGATTTTACACACTGAAACCCTAATTTAGCAACTTCCCACATTCTTGATTCTTCTTTGCTTAACCTTGGCACAACACCACAAATGTATCAACATACCAATCCATGAACCCCATGACCTCAAAGTAGGCTTTGATGCTCTTCAATTACTCAATTGACCTAGGATTGACCTAGATGAAACCCTAGTTGACGGCAACCTCAACTGTGGCTCTTGTACTTGAATCAGTGACTTGGTCTCAGCTTCAATAGGGCCCTCTAGGAATTCCATGAGATACATAAACACCTCAAATTCACCTTCCATGTTTCACATCCCACTGATGATTTTCACTATTTCTCAAGATAGGAGCAAAACCCCACATGTAGGTACTCAAAACTTCTCAAGACTTCAAATCATTTCTTGATGGCCTGGATGACTTCTCTCAAACTTGGATAAGACCTCTTGTTAGGCTTCTTCTGATAAGAATTGCATTTGATCCCTTGTTGGATGAGTGATATGCTATGATATGCAAATGATTAGAAACTATGTGAATGATGTAACTATGCAAATGAAATGCAATGAAACATAAATCACGGCAAGAAAAAGTTGAGCAAATTTTGGGGTACAACACACACATACATTACCCTCGATAGTCATGACAGTTTCTAACTAATCCTATAACTTATTACTAAGCCTTAACCAATCCTTAAAGCTTTAACTAACTTTTAACAGTTAGTAACTAACATTTAACTGACCTAACTACCCTAACAACTAACCTTGAAACACACCCTAACTAACTCTAAAACTTCCAGTGCCACGTGCCATATGATTAATTACCAAATGACCCCCTAATTTCAAATTTCCCTCCAAATTATTTTAAACTCTAACAAACTTTTGATCACCAAACAAAAACACACTGCATCCATTTTTTCCCAACTGAATTTAGTGTAAAACTAACACATCCTCACTCAATTTTCTTCACTTCAACCAAACCAAAACCTAACTAACTTCTCAAACATTTTTAACCATTGATTAAAGTGGCACTTGGATCACTATCTAAGGGCTCACATTTGATCGTCCATAACCACTTTCAAACTGAATTTCCCTCGTAATTTCTACCACCTTTCATTCTATATAAACATACATTTATTTCTTCACTCACAAGTATCAATTCTCGTAATAAAACTCTTCCAATTTCACTCCTTAAACCTCCCAAACCTCTATCTCTCTCTCTCTCTCTCTCTCTCTCTCTCTCTCTCTCTCTCTCTCTCTCTCTCTCTCTCTCTCTCTCCACAATTGACAGAGATTTAACCTCCGAAGCTTTGTGCAATAGAGCTTGGCTTTCATTCAGTCACCTCTACCAAGGTTTAACTTCCTAATCTCTTATCCTTACTACTCTATTCCTATCTTATTCAATAATAAGCAAAAAAATCACATTGAAAAAGAACCAAAGAAGAATAAGATTAGTCGGAAAGCAAAGAATTGGAAGAAATACTCATACCTGAAGCTAGGTTTAGAACCTCCCCTCTGGATTTGTGTCTGGTTAATTCATTATCTTCAACCGTAGTATCAACAACTACTAGGATACTCCTCAGCCTTGTAGGTAAACACGAGCCTCAAACTCTTCTCCTTTCCTTCTGATCTTGATACCATGCAATAACATCGAGCTTACTGATCCTCATCCTGCCTCCAATTTCTTGGTTGTGTAGAGGTTTAAAGTTTAATTTAAGTTTTTCATGGTTAGGGTTTAGTTATGGATTTGGAGATTAGGAAAGGTCTTTGAGCAAATGAAATAAACAAGGTTGGACGGGGATAGATGAGAGGAAGATGGTCAGAATAATATAGGTTTGGTGGTGTTCTAGGCTCCGCCACCGCTAGAGGCGATTTCTGATGTGGTGGATCGATTTCATGAGGCTAATTTTGTGTGTATGATGTGAGGGCAATTCCTCATATACCATATATATACTTATGTTTCGATGATGACAAAACACATTCATGGAAGAATCAGTTTCTCGGCTCTACCACCATGAGGCAAATGCATGTCACACCACTCATATCTCTCTTGTGTGCATACCATGTCTATCTAACTTGCCATACTTAGTCCAACATGTTTGGAAGATCTTTGGTTGAGCTTAGAAGTGAAGAAATCACAAAATTCAGCATTTTTGCAAACTTATAGGATTTGAGTCGACGCATGGTCGGCGCATGAAATGAGAAAATTCCCACGGGTCGACGCACACTATTGAGATTTTGAATCTGTCTAAAATTGCAGGCTATGCGTCGATGCATAGTCCTGCTATGGTCGACCGTTCGCTGCGTTTTCTGCTGAAGTTGAAGAATTTCCACTTATTTTGAAAAGTTGTTATGTCTGTTGGCTTTGGGTTACTATATATAGAAGTTTTGTTCATTTTTAGAAATAACAATTGAAAAATTAAGTCAATTGCACAAGAACAAGAAAAGTGAAATAGGTGCCCTAGTTCTCTTCATCTTCATCCTCAATATTTCACAAGACAACAATTACACACAACAATTCTTGTTGTGCTTTGTGGTCTGTTCAAGGTGATAACGTCCGAAGCCGACGATTGGAAATCCGGTTCGGGTTGAGTTTGGCGTAGGTTTTTCTTGAACAAAACCTTGAAGGTTTTTCCCTCCAAGATTTGTCGAATTTGGGGGTTTTTTGGTACGAATCATCTCTACAACATTCGGCTGAGCGAAGGTGATTGAGGAACGGTAGGTTCGGTCAATCTAGTAGAGGCAATCAGTGAATTACATAGGAGAGATTCGGGTTCGATTTATTGGTGTTTGAGATCAGTCGGGCTGAGGTTTGAAGAACGCAAGGTTATTCAATAAAGGGGCTGTAATCGGAGGTCAATCCACAACAATCGAAGGAATTGATTCAAGTTGAATCAAGGAACAAGGATAGAAAGCATCATCAACAACCAGAGATTTTATTTGTATATTTTGCTTGTCTATCCTTGTATAAACGTTTCAACTCTACAGATGATATCTATATTATATTGAGCTCAATTCTAGTTTTAGAATTGAGGGCGGATGTACCCCGAAGCGAGGACGGCGGGAGAACTGCCTCAACAAATCTTTGTCTCCTTTACTTTTCAACACTTTCATTTTTGCTTGATAATTGAGTAATTTTAGTATAAGCAATTTTATCAAGTTAGCATTGGTTTGAGTAAGTGATTAACACTGTTTTTAACTCTAGTACAATAAGTATATTGTACAAGAAAGCTAGAGTCACTTACTCAAGACAAAACTCATTTGGAGTTCCTCGCACGCCAAGTGTTTGATAAATTGCCTACACCAAAATTCACTTGTATTGTTTACATATTTTGGTTGGCATTGCATAGTATTGGAACTAGTCTTACTAATTAGTGATATTAATCAATTGATAGTGTGACTAGTGTGGTGATTCTATTTGCTCATTATAATTTCCATAAGGCTAGACGCATATCCGGTCTTCTAATAACGGTCCGTTATAGACGGTATTTTTCCACGGCCGCTTCCGCATATCAAATATTTTTAAAACCAATTTTTAATTGGTAGCGCCGACTGATTTTTTAATTGGGATCTATTCAACCCCCCTTCTAGATCCGTGCCATCATCTAACAAGTGGTATCAGGAGCACCGGCTCACTCCGTGCTTCAAATATAACTTTGATAGAAAATGGCTAACGAACCTAAAGGGGCTTATAATAGAGCTCCCGTTTTGAATGGAGAAAATTACAGTTATTGGAAGGACTGTATGCGGGTGCATATAAATTCCATAGATAGAAAAGTGTGGAATGTTATTCTAAACGGTCCAATGGAAATAACTATCACTAATGCGAATAATGAGATTGCGCCTAAGCCTGAAGCACAGTGGGCCGATGATGATGAAAATAAATATAACTATGACTGGAAAGCCAATAATATTTTGATCTCCTCATTAGGAGTTGATGAATATTATCGGGTTTCTCATTATCTTACGGCAAAAGCTTTGTGGGACTCATTGCAAGTCGCCCATGAGGGGACTAATGATGTTAAGCTAGCTAGAATCAACACACTAACACAAGAGTTTGATCTCTTTTACATGGAGCAAGGGAAACCATTGCGTACATGCAAAAGAGATTCACTCATCTCATCAATAGATTACATTCACTAGGTAGGCCAGTGGCCAATGATGTTGCTACTAACAAAATTTTGAGATGTCTTAACAGGGAATGGAAGCCGAAGGTAACCGCCATCAAGGAAGCAAATGACCTCACAATTTGGATATAACAACATTGTTTGGAAAGCTGCAAGAGCATGAACAAGTGCTCCTAAGCCTAGAGCAACAAGAAAAGAAATAAAAGAAGACAAAACAAAGATAGTTGAAAAGAAATCTATTGCTCTCAAGACTTCCTCCTCAAAGTCTAAATCTAAGGAGCATAGTGATTACACGTCGAGTGACGAAGAAGAAGATGACAAGAGTGAGGACATGGGGCTGTTCGTAAGCGTTACAACCGCTACGTGAGAAAGAATGACATCCAACACTCCGAGAAGAACCTTGTCAACTTCCAAAAGCAATCTAGGTACTCTAGAAATGATGACACCAAGGGGAACAAAACAAGAGGATCATGTTACACCTGCGGAAAGACCAGACATTATAAACTAGATTGTCCTTTAAATAAAAAGGGCAAAGAAAAAGAATCAAATAAATCACATAAGAAGCAATCAAAGCCGAGGAGAACATATATAGCTTGGAAATCGATAGTGATTCCTTCGAAGATGAAAGCTCAAGTGATGAAGAGGAATCCGTGAATTTGTGTCTTTCCGCTCACCAAAAGAACAAGAAAAAACAGGTACGACATGCTAAATATGATAATTCCTCTAACATGTCTCATTTTGAATTACATGCTGCATTTAATACTTTGCATTGTGAAGCTAAAGAAGTATCGTTAACAAGTGACAAATGTCTCATGATAATGAGTGAAGACTCATGGTTATGGCATAGACGTTTAGCACATGTTAACTTTGACTTGCTCAGCAAGGTAGTATCCAAAGATCTAGTACTAGGTCTGCCCAAAATAAAATTTACCAAGGATCACCTTTGTGATGCTTGTCAAATGGGAAAGCAAACGAGGATCTCTTTTAAATCTAAAAATATCGTTTCAACTACGAGACCTCTCGAGCTTCTCCATATGGACTTATTTGGGCCATCTAGAATTAAAAGCCTACGTGGAAACTATTACGGTTTTGTAATAGTGGATGACTTCTCTAGATTCTGTTGGACTATCTTCTTGGCTAGAAAGAGCGATACGTTCGCCGCCTTTGAAGATTTTCTAAGCTTTCCCAAAATAAATTAAACACAAACATTGTGTCAATTAGAAGTGACCATGGAGGTGAGTTTGAAAATCATTTGTTTGAAGAATATTGTGGTAATCATGGAATTGATCACAACTTCTCCGCTCTACGTACTCCTCAAAAAATAGGGTTGTGGAGCACAAAAATCGTATTTTAGAAGAGTTGGGGAGAACCATGATCAATGAAAGTGGATTACCGAAATATTTTTGGGCCGACGCCATAAGTACGACATGTTATGTTTTAAATAGGGTTCTCATCCGCCCCATCTTAAACAAAACACCGTATGAACTTTTGAAAGGCGCAAGCCAAATTTAACTCACCTACATGTTTTCGGTTGCAAATGTTTTGTGTTGAATAATGGAAAGGAAAACTTAGGCAAGTTTGATTCCGAGGCTGACGAAGGTATCTTCCTCGGATACTCTCAGTCAAGTAAAACCTATAGAATTTACAATAAGAGATTACTTACCGTCGAAGAGTTTGTGCATGTAACTTTTGATGAACCTTATCCGAGAGACGTCAGAAAAGGTAGTGTTGTTCATGGTGTAGGTACATCTACAGAAGACATACTCAAAGGGGCCGAGCCGGAATTGATCAACCCGACCAAGCCAAAATTGAGGAGGAGAAAGATGACCGCCATGAGGAAACCAAGGAAGTTCATCCGTCTACAAAAGATGATCTCCCTCCAGCTTGGAAGTCTTCAAAGACCGTCCAATCGACAACATCCTTGGTGATATCTCAAAAGGAGTACAACTCGATCTCAGATAAGTAATTTCTGTTATCACTTCGCTTTCGTTTCACAAATGGAACCTAAAACTCTAAAAACGCCTTACTCGATGAGCACTGGTTTTTATCCATGCAAGAGGAACTGAATCAGTTCAAGAGAAATGAGGTTTGGGACCTTGTCCCTCCTCCGCGAGGTCATCGAGTAATCGGCACCCGATGGGTGTTTAGGAACAAGTTGGACGAAAACGGGGTAATAACTTGAAACAAGGCGCGTTTAGTCGCGCAAGGGTATAACCAAGAGGAAGGCATCGACTATGAGGAGACTTATGCGTCGGTTGCCCGACTCGAGGCTATACGCCTTTTACTTGCCTTCGCTTGTGCGAAAAACTTTAAGCTATTTCAAATGGATGTGAAAAGTGCATTCCTTAACGATTATATTAATGAAGATGTTTATGTTGCACAACCTCCGAGTTTTGAGTCTCATGAATATCCCGATCATGTTTACAAATTAAAAAGAGCCTTATATGGACTCAAACAAGCTCCTAGGGCTTGGTATGAACGATTAAGAAATTTTTTACTTGATCAAGGGTATTCAAGAGCAAGGTCGACATAACTCTCTTTATTAAGCGTCAAGGAAAATACTTAATTTTGGTGCAAATTTATGTTGATGATATTATATTTGGGTCAACTAACATGAATCTCGTGAGAGAGTTTTCTAACCTTATGCAGGGGGAGTTCGAGATGAGTATGATGGGAGAACTCACATACTTTCTCGGATTACAAATTAAACAGCTTGAGGAAGGAACGTTCGTGAGTCAAACAAAGTACTGTTTAGAACTTCTCAAGAGATTTGACATGGAAAACTCTAAGGCCATTGACACACCTATGCCGACATGTGCAAACTTAAACAAAGGTGAAAGTGGTAAGGACGTTGAGGTAAAAAGATATCGAGGTATGATTGGCTCACTTCTTTATCTTACCGCCTCTAGACCCGACATTATGTTTAGTATGTGCATGTGTGCTCGATATCAATCGGCTCCTAAGGAATCTTATTTAAAAGTTGTTAAGCGTATACTCCGCTACCTATTAGGTACTCCGAAGTATGGGCTATGGTATTCCAAAGGAAATGATTGTTCATTGGTAGGATTCTCCGACTCCGATTTTACCGAGTGCAAATCGGATAGGAAAAGTACTAGTGGTACTTGTCATCTATTTTCAAATTCTTTGGTCAGTTGGCATAGCAAGAAACAAGGTTCTGTTGCATTGTCAACGCTGAAGCGGAATGCGTTGCCGCCGGCAGTTGTTGCACTCAAGTCTTGTGGCTTAAGCAACAATTGTTGGATTTTAACCTCAAACTTGAACGTATTCCTATTTTCTGTGACAACACAAGTGCCATTAATCTTACCAAAAATACGACATTGCATTCACGCACCAAGCATATCGAAATTCGACACCATTTTCTTAGGGATCACGTGGAGAAAGGAGATGTTGTTTTTGAACACGTTGACACCACAAACCAACTAGCGGATATTTTCACAAAACCGCTAGCCACTGAACCTTTCTTTCATAACCGACGAGAACTTGGTATCCTCGATATTTTAGATCGAGTGTCATAATATTGCTTGCACATCTTTTATTCATTATGATTATATTCTGGTACATCTAACCAATTGCAAGTTATTATAAGTACACCTGTATATTTCATCAAGCTACCTTTGGCATGAAGGTGATGTTGTTCTTTACTCTCACTCTACTCCTTTATCTCTAATTTCTCATGTTAAAAGTTGCCTCATATTATGTGTTAAAATTGTCAAATATGATCTATTATATGCATCATATTTGTTTGATTACTTGTTAGTTAATGTGGCATTGTATTTATGTCTAAATTGTTGCTCATATATGCATAAACATGAAAATATGCAAATTTTGCCTGCATGAGTCGACTACTACATGGTATGGTCGACGCACACATGTAAATATTTGAATCTCTCAATTTTCACACAGTATGCGTCGACACATCGCGCGAAATTCTGAAATTTGGTTTCCTTATCATAACCCACACTTCTATGGGAGGGACGAGGATATTAGTTCATGCTTGCATCTTATTCTATGTGTTGTTTTTGCTATGTTTCTTAGTTTCTTCATGTAACAATGTTTGCATTTTACATTGTCTTATGTCATTGTGGGTTTCTATTTGTACTTTGTTTATTAATCTATAAAATGTTTATTCGTTGGTTTCCTTTTCATTGACAGTATTTTGTGTGAATATTCGTTAATGCTTGGGTATTACCTGTTGTGAATTTTTGTGGTTTGAACATCTAATTCGTAACCCATCTCTTTCTCTTTTTGAAGTTGTCAAAGAGGGAGAAGAGTGTGCCATGCTAAGCCAAGCCAAGACATTAGTTAGATACTTTAAAGAAAAGTGTAGAATTGCAAAAGGAAGACTTTGTGAATTGGGCATTAAGCAAGGGGGAGGTTACTAATATTGCACATTGCTCAAGTTGGTCTCGCACGTTTTTCCATCATCAAAAAGGGGGAGTATGTGAGGGCAATTCCTCATATACCATATATATACATATGTTTCGATGATGACAAAACGCATTCATGGAAGAATTAGTTTCTCGGCTCTACAACCACGACGCAAATGCATGTCACACCTATCATATCTCTCTTGTGTGCATACCATGTCTATCTAACTTGCCATACTCAGTCCAACATGTTTGGAAGGTCTTTGGTTGAGCTTAGAAGTGAAGAAATCACAAAATTCAACATTTTTGCAAATTTACAGGATTTGAGTCGACCACAGGTCGATGCATGGTCAGCGCATGAAATGAGAAAATTCCCACGGGTCGGCGCACGCTGACCTATGGTCGACGCACACTGTTGAGATTTTGAATCGGTCTAAAACTGCAGGCTATGCGTCGATGCATAGTCCTGCTATGGTCGACCGTTTGCTGCATTTTCTGCTGAAGTTGAAAAATTTCCACTTATTTTGAAAAGCTGTTATGTCTGTTGGCTTTAGGTTTATATATATAGAAGTTTTGTTCATTTTTAGAAATAACAATTGAAACATTAAGTCAATTGCACAAGAACAAGAAAAGTGAAATAGGTGCCCTAGTTCTCTTCATCTTCATCCTCAACATTTCATAACACAACAATTACACACAACAATTCTTGCTGTGCTTTGTGTTCTGTTCAAGGTGATAACGTCTGAAGCCGACGATTGGAAATTCGGTTCGGGTTAAGTTTGGGGTAGGTTTTTCTTGAATAAAACCTTGAAGGTTTTACCCTCCAAGATTCGTCGAATTTGGGGGTTTTTTTTGGTACGAATCGTCTCTACAACATTCCGCTGAGCGAAGGTGATTGAGGAACGGTAGGTTCGGTCAATCTAGTAGCGGCAATCAGTGAATTACGTAGGAGAGATTCGGGTTCAATTTGTTGGTGTTTGAGATCAGTCGGGCTGGGGTTTGAAGAACGCAAGGTTATTCAACAAAGGGGCTGTAATCGGAGGTCTATCCACAACAATCGAAGGACTTGATTCAACTTGAATCAAGGAACAAGGAGAGAAAGTATCATCAACAACCAGAGGTTTTGTTTGTATATTTTTCTTGTCTATCCTTGTATAGACATTTTAACTCTACAGGTGGTATCTATATTATATCGAGCTCAATTCTAGTCTTAGAATTGGGGGCAGACGTACCTTGAAGCGAGGACAGCGGGGGAACTGCTTCAACAAATCTTTGTCTCCTTTACTTTTCAGCACTTTCATTTTTGCTTGATAATCGAGTAATTTTAGTATAAGCAATTTTATCAAGTTAGCATTGGTTTGAGTAAGTGATTAACACTGTTTTTAACTCTAGTACAATAAGTATATTGTACAAGGAAGCTAGAGTCACTTACTCAAGAAAAAACTCATTTGGAGTGCCTCGCACGCCAAGTGTTTGATAAATTGCCTACACCGAAATTCACTTGTATTGTTTACATATTTTGGTTGGCATTGCGTAGCATTGGAACTAGTCTTACTAATTAGTGATATTAATCAATTGATAGTGTGACTAGTATGGTGATTCTATTTGCTCATTATCATTTCCATAAGGCTAGACGCATATCCGGTCTTCTAATAACGGTTTGCTATAGACGGTATTTTTCCACGGCCGCTTCCGCATATCAAATATTTTTAAAACCAATTTTTAATTGGTAGTGCCGACTGATTTTTTAATTGGGATCTATTCGACCCCCCTTCTAGATCTGCGCCATCGTCTAACATATGAGAGAGAGAGAGAGAGAGAGAGAGAGAGAGAGAGAGAGAGAGAGAGAGAAACTAAAACAAGTGAGAGTGTGTTAGAAATGAGGTAGATTTCTGAGGTAGATTTCCTCTCTTTTGCTCTATTGTGATTTCTCTCTTCATGGGTTATGGATCCAAGGCCCATTGGCCTTTTGCTACACTGCACCTTTCCTTCTTCTTTCACACCCTCATCCTGAACCAAAAATAACAAAAACAAAGATGGCTTGGGCCCAGCACCCAGATACTCTCTACAAACCCTTTCATTGTTACACCCCTGGCAGAGTTTAATCTTATTTGTTTATTTTATTAATTTTTTTTAAATGCACCAAAATGACAATTTAGATAATTAGAAATATAGTCTCAATTAATACTATGATTTAATTTTCTAATTATAATTAGGTTAGATTTAATTATAAAATTAAGGTTATTGGTTTTAATCTTGTTTTCTTTATTTTTTTCATGGCCTTTAATTCATAATTCATGGTAAAATATCTTGAATAAATTCTTGTTTGCTTGCTTAATGAATTAAATGACCCATAATCTCTTGCATGTTCGCTTAGGTTCTTTATTCAGTTAATTGATTAATATCATTTGATTAATTAATTAAATCATAAATATTTTAGGACCTGTACTATGCAGGTTCCCTTAGATCAAATTCCCATTTAAAACCCTAGAAAATAGACTAATATAGGCATGACAAGATTAAGACTTATTCCCCATCTTTGGTACCATATCTCATTCATTCCATCTTTGTTTTTCTTTATCCATGAAAAAGTAAATTTCTCTTTTGCAAATAAACTCAAAACACTTGACAAATACGATGCAAATTGTGCGTCACGGGCCTTAAGAAATGGAGAAGGATTAAAGGGTGCATTCCTATCCTCATTCTGAATATCTTTGGTTACGGGACGCACGACCCATTTGTTCAAAGTATTCTCTTACATTCATAGACTTTAGTGTAATTCAAATTAAGGTCATTTTCATAATAAAAGGAAGAAAAAAGAGGAGAATGTAGATTTTCTCTATTGGTTCAAATATAATTCTTCTTGGTTTTGACACTCATACTATTCCTTTTCCCATTTTCCTTGCTAATCCCCTGATTTAGGCAAACTCTCTTCTTTTTTCCTATTTGCCTTGTTAATCCCCAGGTTTAGGCAAACTCTTTTCTTTTATTCCACTTGCCTTGTTAATCCCATGGTTTAGGAAAACTTTCTTCCTTCTTCTTGTTTTCTTTGTTAATCCTATAGTTTAGGCAAACTCTTATTCCTTTTCACACTTGCCTTGTGAATCCCCTAGTTTAAGAAGACACTTATTATTATTCTTATTTGCCTTGTTAATCTCCGATTTAGGAAAACTTTTACAATTCTTTGTTCTTGGTTCATACACCACTTTCTTAGTTCAGGCAACACTTTCTTGGTCCAGACACCACTTCCTTAGTTTAGAAACCAACCTTTACAATTATTTGTCCTTAGTTCAGGCATCACTTTTACAATGTTTTGTCTTTGGTTCGGACATCACTTTTACAATTCTTTGCTCTTGGTTCAAACACCAACATTTGTAATTCTTTGCTCTTGGTTCAGACACCAACATTTATTATTCTTTGTCCTTAGTTCAGACACCATTTTCTTAGTTCAGACACCACTTCCTTGGTTCAGACACCAATCTTTACAATTCTTTGCCCTTGGTTCATACACCACTTTTACAATTCTTTGTCCTGGGTTCATACACCATTTTTACAATTCTTTGTCCTTGGTTTAGACACCACTTTTACAATTTTCTGTCATTGGTTCAGACACCACCTTTACAATATTTTGTCATTGGTGTCATACCCCAAAATTTTCACACTCTTTTTCCATTTCTTTTTTTTTTTTTGTGGCTTAGGCTAAATTCATCTGATACACTATAAAAAGTTTCACCTGATCCACCTTGCATTTCATTTTACTTAATGGTTCAAAGGTTCTTCGTTAATCTTTATATTTTGTTGGTTTGTGACTTATAATTGACTATTGATTGACCTTGACCATTTCAATATTATTAACCATGCTCAGGTCAATGTTGACTTTTACGACTATTATTGACTTTTTCCATACGCTGACTTTTATCATAATTGTTGACTTTATCATTACCATTGACTTTAATTATTATTGACTTTCGTCATTAATAGGATGTCATTGACTTTGAATTGTTATGAACATTAATCATCATTGACTATTTCCTTATTATTTTTACTTTGACCATACTTTGACTTTTTTTGACTTTTTGGAAAGAAAGGGAATATTATCATTCATGAGTAATTTAAATACATTACAAGCATCACAAGGTTTATTACAAGAAAAGTGATCAATTACAAGAAAAACTATAAAATTTTGGTATAGTTGACTTTTAGTCAACATTTGACTTTTGGTCAACTGTTGATCATTGCCTCTATTTTGACTCCTAAATTTTCCTAGACCCATTCTACAAACATTCGACCAAAGGGTTTATCATTATTCATCAAAAATCATTTATTCCATGATTATGCTACAAATGCTAATTTCCAACAACACAAGATTTAATCTTCCATCAAGCTCCATTCTCATGACTTTTTCTTCATTCTCCGATGTCCCCTCAAGCTCATTCTTCCACCACAATGCTCACTTTACTACAAGGAAGATAGTACACCAAGTTAGACATTCATATCATGGATTAAAATCATCAAAATGCTATGGAACAGTCATAAAAATATTCTGCATTACACAAAAATTCTGCATTATTCCTTAAATTGAATACTTGTTTTTTAAAAACTTTCAAACATTGATTCATGCCCCAAAAGACAAAATTTGATCCATAAGTTTACACGATTTAAAAGTACACTTTTTCAATGCAAAATCACTTTTCAAAAGCACTTAAGTTCATGAGATAATTCACCAAAAATTCATGGCAAAAGTGGCCAAAAAATCAAAGGCAAAAGCATTCAAAAATTCCAAGTTTTATGGATAATCACTAATGACCTTTTGCCTTACATCCTAACTTGGTACTTCTTCAAAATTCCAACACTTCTACCTTTAACTAATTCATCCCTCACAAAACCCTCAATTACTTCATTACCCTTAAACTACCTAGGCCAAATCAAAGTTTAACCAACTACTAACTTTCAAACTAACATAAAAGCTAACCAATTCTCACTACACAAACACAAATTCCAACTATCATTTTGGGGAGCATTCTCAACCCTTGATAAGATTCTCCCCAGGATCACTATCTTAGGGGTAGAATCAATCCATCCATAATCACTCTCTCCCTTTAAAAACGATAAAAACCTACTATTTTTCATCATTCTTTAATCATGAATTCAGAGCAAAGTTATTATGTCAAAATTCTTCACCATCACCAAAAGCTCATAAACCAAGTTGATGGAGTTTAATCACTTGAAACTCCATTCAATTGAGCATAAACTCTCCACCATTTTCCATCACTTTTACCATTATTCATCTTCTTCATTATGCTTCCATAATCATTTATTCACACAAAAACCATGAATTAATAGTAAAGTTATTATGTCAAAATTTCTCACCATCACCAAAGTTCAATTTCTCACTATTTAGAACTTCACATTGAAGTTCTAAATTTTGTGGAACTTAGTCACATCAAGTTTGAACAATTCATCAATCAAATTTCATTTTCATCATTCAAGATTCATCATCAAGTTTCAACAATTCATGAATCATATTTCATTTTCATCATTCAATATTCAACAATTAAGTTTCAGCAGTTCAAGCAATCACTAAATTTCTACAATTCAACCAAGTTTCTACGATCGTCAAAGCTTCTACCTTCATCATCTGTATTCAACCATAATACTCAAGCAAAGAATTGGAAGCATAGAAAAAAGAAGCTTCCTTTGAAGTTTTCCGAGTTTTTCGTAGGTAAATTCGTCAGCAATTCTCAACAATGACCAAGACAAACCTCCGCTCCGTTGGTAAGATGTTTCTCCTCTCTTTTCTCAATTTTATATTACCACTTCTAAATTGATTGAAATATTTTATCGAATATTTTGCATGCAATAGCAAATTCCACAATTTCTCCGCTTTTTACCGGTAATCTTCGTCTACTTCTAGTTTCTAATGTGATATACTTGTTATAGTTCTAATTTAAATCAAAACATATAACAAAATTGAACCATAGTCAAACCACAACACAAACCATAATTATATCGAAACCGCAAAAGGCATAGAAATATAAGTCAAGTTCGATGGCGGCGCTAGGATTAACATGTAAATTAACATGACGATGAAACTTGGTTCGAAGTTGGACGCTCCAAGACTTATACCCCAATTGCTGATGGTCATATTCTTAAGTTTGATTATCCTCTAGCTAATACAGTAACAAAATCATATTCTTAAGTAAAGTTACTGTGACATTTTTTCTATTTTCTTTTTTACTCTCTTTTATAATTATTATTATGTTAGTATTATTTCGTCTAATATAATTTCGAACACATATCATTATTTAACTAATAATTAAATTAGAGTTTTAGAAATAATCCTATGTATTTCTTATAAAAATTATCATATACATGCACAATTATTTTTTAAGGTTTAATTTTGTTTAACTTACATTAGAGTTAATCTAATTTTTTAAAAATAAAATTAGGATATGAGTTCTCTTGATTAATTAAAATTAGGTTGGATTTAATTAAAGTTAATCTTAATTTCTTTATTTTTTATGGTCTTTAATTCACAATTTTATGGTAGCTTGTTTGATATCTTCTTGATGAATTATAGCTGACTAGTATTATTTTGGCATGACCTCATCTGCCTTGATTTAATTAATTAATTAAATATTTTTTTGTCAATTAATGGAATTAATGATTTTAGAACTATTCAAATACTTCTTTGAAACAAATTACATGCTCTTTTGGAATCTTGTTCGATTATGTTACCAAAAGTCTTTTGATCACTTATTTTGAATTAGATGAACCTTAGGACTTGTACCATTACATGCTTACTTAAGTCAATTCAATTCCATTCATCTTCAAAACCCTAGATATAGGTGACCATCAAGACATGAGCACATTAAACTCTATTCTCATTCTCTGATACCATATTACATTCTTTCAAACATATCTTTTCTCATCCATTTAGAACTAAAACTCTTTTTTTTTACTAAAACTTAAAACACTTAATAATTATTATGCAAATTGTACGCCACGAGCCTTTAGAAATGAAGAAGTAATAAGAGGGAGTATTCTTATTCTTACTCTAAATATCTTTAGATGCGAGGCGAATGACCCAGTTGTTCAAAGTATTCACTTCCATTTATAGACTTTAGTGCAATTCAAATAAAGATAATTTCCAACATTCATCTTCACACTAAAATCAACAACAATTAACATCAAAAACACAATTCTCTTTGGACCCAACACAACACCTCTTGGTTTTGACACCCATACACTTACATATTTGCCTTGTTAATCCATTGGTTTAGGAAAATCCTCTTGCATGTTTGCCTTATTAGTCCTCTGGCTTAGACAAACCCTTGTTTGCCTTGTTAATCACTTGGTTTAGGCAAACCCTTATCTGCCTTGATCCCCTGGTTCAGATGATTAGTGCATTTTAATGCACATTCTCTTATGTTTTTACTTAGGCATTTCCTTAGTTTTTTTTGTTTATTTTACTGTTTTATTATGTTTTTAGAATTAAGTCTTTGTTTGCCTTTAATCTATTTTCGCAGCTTATTTTAAGCTTTAGTGGTTATTTAATATTTGTTCACTGTTTGAATCATAATTGGAGCTACGATAATCAGATTAGAGCGTTCTAATAGGCGTTGAAAAGTTAAGACAAAGAGCTATAACTTCCATGTTTGAGGCAGAAGCTGATTCAGAGTGTAGCAGGCTCAAATAATTCGTTGAAGTTAGGATCCAAAATCTGCCATTAGAAATATTTAGTTTTGGGTCGGGTCTTTTATGTTTTTCGACCCAGTTGGGTTAGAACCAGATTTTGTAATGCTTCCCTATATCTAGTAGCAGCCGTTCTACTATTCAGAATCTTCTTTTCATAAATTTTACTTTTTGCTTTTGTACGATTACGATGAAGAACTAATCATTTGGAGTCGATCTACTATAATCGTGTTTCCAATGCTTTGAAGTTTTTATTCTATCAATTCAACTTTGTTTCTCTTTCAATTTTATTCTATAAAATTGTATTTTCTTAATCTGTTATTTTGTGAAATGTGTTGCACCCCAAAATTTTCCTAACCTTTTTCTTTGCATAGCTTGTGTTTCATTGCATTCATTCTAGCATTATCATCTGCATTGCATTGACATGTGTGCAGGAGATCAAGAGGTATGACTACCAACAAAGGGCTACACAAGGTTATGGAGATATTTAAGAGGTTTATTCAAATATTCAAGGGTTGACATCCTCATCAAAGAAGTCAAAGATCCTCAGAGAGAGGGTTGAAGCCAAATGTACACCTCCTAACTTGAAGGTTATGGGGAGCTATTCAGATGATTCTGAATCCATGGAGTTGGACTTGATGCCTTGAGATATCTCATGAGAAGTATTGAAAGTCATTTTGAAGCCTAGACAGGTCATTATATGAAGGATATGAAGCTACAACCAAGATTGGTGCAACTAGGGTTTCATCTGGTCAACCCTAGGTCAACAGATGATTTGAAGAAGGTTGAGACCTAAAATCAAAGCCATGTGATCATGGATTGATGTATTAAGATGCCCAAGGGATGATTCCAAAGTCAACTCATCATGAATCAAGAGTGTGAGGAGTTCCTAGGCTAGGGTTTCTAAGCTTGACAATATAAAATCCCCTAGTTTAGTGCCTAACTTCAAGACCATATAACGCAATGTCGCTACTGCGAAAATCGGCGCCGGCTGAACAGAAGAGTCGCCACCGTGCGTTATTTATCCCAAAGGAGGGAAAGGAAATGCTCAGAGTAAACCTACCGCAAAGACGGGAAAGGAATGGTCATCGCAACCAAATCCTGGATTCGGGAGTCGGTTACGCAAGGGGAAGGTATTAGCACCCCTCACGTCCGTCGTACTCGACGGGATCCACGCTTGTTTTCTGGTACGGATTTTTATTCTATCTATTCTACAGGTTAGGGGTTAAAAGAAAATAAAATGACTCGGCAAAGTATCGCACTTTATGCCTACGTATTCCCGTCGGGAATGAGAAATCAGAGTCAACGTAGTTCGCCTACCTACGGGAAAGGAGGGGAAGGTTGCTCGCTAGGATATCGCATCCTATGCCTACGTACTTTCATACAGCATGAAAGATCAGAGCAAACGTAGTTCGGGCCACGTACGACACAAGTCTGTCTTGATTGTTTTTTATCTCCTTCTGAAAAAAGGGTTTTTCTGATTACTGGTCCAAGCGGACAAAAATGACGTTTTGATGAGTTCACATTCTGTTACGGAAGAAGTGTCTTTTATTGTGTTTGAAATATTTATTGTGTTTTTCTGTTTGTTTTGAGAAAGAAGAGACAAAACTCTAACCTATAGTTGAAAAGGGAATCAAACTAACCTAATATTATCATGCATGGGTTAAGACCTAATGTCTATCATGCTCCTCTCTTACGCAGAGAGAAACAGAGATCCTAAGGGAATAAGCGGAAACAGAAACAACAGATACAATAAAACAATAAAATATGCATGAATGCAACAATACAAGCGAGGCAAGGGAGTCCCACTCAACCTCGAACCTAGAAAACAACAGGCAAAAGCGAACATAATTCACTTTCAACCTAACAGATCAATTAGCAAGCAATACAGTCAGAGAAATTCAAACAATACATAAAAAATTATAAACAGCAAAAAGCAACCCTGCACATCAAGCTTCATCAACATCTGTCTTCAAGTCATCTTCAACCATCTACAAGCTTCAAGCAAGCATCAGTCTTCATCTTCACAGCCTTCAAGCAAGGTCTCTATCTTCAATCTTTGAGGGCTTTTCTTCAAGTCCCACTCTCCAAGATGAGCAGCAGTCAACAAGATGAATTGGATGTTAAGTAGTCGGTTGCCTACCAAGGGTGGCCTACTGACTGTTAACATGATACAGACAGTTTTCTCTCAAAAGTTCTATCTTTTAAATACATTCACTAATCCTTCCAAAGGAAGGAGGTGGGTATTTAAAAGAGACTTTGAATCATAGAGAAAGAATGGAGGCAAACAAGATCTTCCATGTTTGTGAATCAAGTTTCTATTCTAGAGCTCTACCTAGCTCCTAAACCTTATAACCTTCAACAGCTGCCAGCAAGATATACTCTTCATCAACTCTGGAAATTGATCTTCATTCCTTGTCTTCAATGGGCTTCATCAGCAAAGTCTTCATCTCAAACCCAAACCCCAAGCAGGCCCAATACCCCACACAGTCAAACAAATAACCCTAGAGAGGGCACACCACACAATCAATCAATTACAAGAATATACTAATAGCATTAATATAATAGGGGAACTTCTAGCATTTTCTAAGGGATCTATCACTTATCCATAATACCCCTATAGTCCCATCTTCTAATTTGTCCTAAAGAAAACCCAAAAAGAAACTTGTTTTGTTATACCTATATTATATTCACAACCCTAATTGACTATCCTAATAGTTTCTAACTAAACTACCTAAAATAAATCCTAAAAAATAGTATAAAAAATCAGGGGGGCACCTAATATCCATATCTAGTTATACTAAAAAGAATAGGGTGAAAATCCTAAAGGAAGCTCCTAAACTAAATTCAACAAATAGTAGCATAAACCAAAAGAATTAAAAAAAGCTCTTAAATGTAAAAATATGCAAAAAAATATGAAAATGAAGTAAAATGACAATTTTATGTTTTCATATTTTTCTAGACAAAAAATGGAAAATGGGAAAAAAAGTCTCATTAAAAAATATACATTTTTCAATTTATTATGAATTTTTGAAATGAAATAAAATTTGGAGTGAATTATAATATGAAAATGATGAGGGGGTGTAGAAAGAAATAAAATGCAGTTAGTATCATGATGGGCCCAGAACATGGGGGGGCGCATAGCAAGGCGCGCCTGGGCCCAGCTTGTATCAGAAAAATCATAAAAAAAACTAAAGAAAAAGATGGAATAGCGGTGTAAATAGCAGCGAGATGAAGTTAAAAACGATTGGGCTTTGGAAATGGGGGTGGGGAAAACAATTCACGCTAAGCCCATGATGATTCATTAAGCAAAACACAGCGTTTTGCTGCTGCTGCTTCTCCCTCCAATTCGCGTTTGATTGTGGACCGTTGGATGGTCCTCCAGTCAACAAGTCATTACGCGATCCAACGGCATAAAGGTTGTCTTCAACCTTTGGACATTAGGGTTTAGAAACACCATGAAAATACAAGCTTCCCATGCACCAACTTCATCTTCTTCGTATGACTTCAATATTCCACCAAATGCCATGATCCAAGAACCAATTTTGTCTAGAATTTTACGTAGAATCCAACTGTGCCATTAGATTGCATTAAAACTCTCTCTATCATCCTACCCGAACGGTACAACATCAAGAATCCAAACTTTCTTCAATTTTCAACCATCACAAAACTCAATAATCTTTATACAGAAATGATCCCTATGTTATGCTGATTAAAACCAACCAATTATCGTGCCTTATCATCCATTAAATCCCTCATTCCAACTCCAACAAGAATCAACCTCCATTAATGAAACCTCACTAATTGATCCTAAACTCATCCAAACGAATCACCTAATGGTCTCTAATGGTTTTACAACAAGAACTAACCCTAGCCATGCCTAAATCAGAGTGTGGGAAAGATTTTGCATACCTTGATCCTTGCAATGGTAGGTGTTGAAAAGCTTCGAATCAGGCCTTGTGGATCTTCAAGAATGGTCTCTAGGTGATGAACAATCCTCTGCTTGCACTAGATTTGATGGAGATGGCTTGTATCTTCAGATCCAAGGTCTTTTGCTCTCTTGCAACTTCACTTGGAAAGCTCTCAATTCTTCATCAATGGGGTTGCAAATCAAGATGAATGCACTCAACAATGATTGTAGAGATGATTTGTGGAAAAAAAATGGAAGGGTAATGAAGAGGAAGATGAAGTTTCAATACAATTTGCAAATGGAAAATTTTTGGTTCAATTTCTATTCTCTACCACCATTAACATCAACAATCACCAACCCTTCAACAATGGAGGTTGTAATCAATATATAGACTGATTTGGAAAGGTCTAGAACCATCTAGATCAATCTAGTAGGAACTTGAATTTTCCATGCCATGATATTTTGCATTTCCCTTCTCACCATATGACATATCATGACAAAAACCCTTGCAAATTGAGTAATTAACTTGAATATCTCCTTACATGAGATTTAGGACAATGTACAATGCATATTTCCCTTATTCATTAAGCTTTTCCTTGTTTTGACTTGGTACCCCATTATGCAAGCAACCAAATTACAAAGCAACCCCAAGATTCAAGCCTCAAATCAAAATTGTGGCTGAACCATTGTTCTTAAAATGTCCTTTGGAGTCAAAATGACCTATCATATGTCATGGTTTGGATTTGGAACCTGGATTTTATGATTTTCCATTTCACTTGAATTAACTTATACCTCATTTTTAGGCCATTTTTATCACTTTTTGCTATGAGCCTTTCCAACATCTCATGACCACCCTACTAGCCTTAAAACATCATTCTAATCAACTTTGATGTTTAAGGTTTTTCCATTTGAAGCTTGGAAGTAGGAGATATGGCCATATGCTTGAAATGACCTATAATTTCCAAATGACCAAAATGCCCTTGGCTTGCCAAAGTCATAAGTAGAGTTCTACAAATCCGATGAAGGCATACCATACCTTTATAGAAAGATAAGATCATGAGGAACAACTTTTATGTTGGCCAGAAATCCATTTGAAAGCTCCTTGAGGGGTAAAAGTTGCTTGGAAGTCAAGTAACTTTCACAGACAAATTTCAGATGCCTCTGATGACCTGTAACTTGCAAGAACCATAACTTGAGTTCTATAAATATCCTTGATGCCTTCCACCACTCAAATTAAAGGTCTTGAGATACTCTACAAGTTTCATGTTGGCCAAGGATCCATTTGAGACTTGAATTTTGAATTAGCTTGCTGGGAAGTTTGCCCTAAATTAGGGGATTTTACACAGAAACCCTAATTCAGAAACTTCTCTTCTTTTTGATTTCCTTTGATTTCTCCTTGGCACAACACCACATCCATATCCACATGTCAAATGAGGCATCCCACATCTTTCAAACAGGCCTTGATGCTCTTCAATCAAGCATTTGACCTAAGGTTGACCCAGGGTTGACCCAGATGAAACCCTAGTTGATTGTCTTCAACTGCAGCTCTTGTAATCACATCAATGACTTGCCTCACTTTCAAAATGACCCTCTAGGTCTTCCATGATGTCTATATACCCTCCATGACCTCAATTCATAGCTCACAACTTCTTTGATGATCTTCAAATACCCTCAAGATAGGAGATAGATCCACTGCTTGGTCCACTAACTGCTCAGATGATGACTTGGCCAAGATTGAATTTGAATAAGAATCTCTTGATATGCCCATAGAGATAAGAGTTGCATTTGGTCCCTTGTTGGGTGGCTTGCCCATGCTATGCTATGTAGATGAATTAATTATGTGCATGACCTAATATGCAAATGCTAAAGCTATGAGACATAAACCAAGTGAAATAAGTTGAGCAAATTTTAGGGTGCAACAGCTGCCCCTATTCAAGCGACTTGGACCCGACTGGGTGAAGAGCGAACGGCCTTCAAACATTCGAGGTACGAGACGGTTGAATACTGAGAACCCGAAAATTTGCCATCCGCAGAAATAAACCGCACCACTGTTTGGGGAACAAATCTGATTTCAATATTATCTTGTCAATACAGGAATGAACTTATTGTCTTCACTGGGAGAAGTACTTCTGTCAACAAAACATGACCCTGCCACTGATACAGGAAAATAACACCGTCATCACTACGGGTAATAATCTGGGAAAATAACACCGCCATCGCTATGGGTAATACTTTGTCATTACTACAGGAAATAACTCCGCTACTATTGCAGGAAGATAACTCCGCCACTGTTGCAGGAAGATAACTCCGCCACTGTTGCAGGAAGATAACTCCGCCCACTACGGGAAATACTCTGTCAGGTACAGTAAAATAACTCCGCCTTTGCTACGGGTAAACACTCTGTCAAATACAGGAAAATAACTCTGCCTTTGCTACGGGTAAACACTCTGTCAAATAAAGGAAAATAACTCCGCCTTTGCTACGGGAAATACTCTGTCAAATACAGGAAAATAACTCCGCCTTTGCTACGGGAAATACTCTGTCAAATACAGGAAAATAACTCCGCCTTTGCTACGGGTAAACACTCTGTCAAATACATGAAAATAACTCCGCCTCTGCTACGGGAAATAACTCTGCCTCTGCTACGGGAAATAACTTTGTCACCGCTATGGGAAAATAACTCCGTCACCGCTACGGGAAAATAACTCCGTCACCGCTACGGGAAAATAACTCCGTCATCGCTACGGGAAAATTTTGTCACTATTATAGAAAAATAACACCGCCATCGCTACGGGTACTAACTCTGCCAAATACAGGAAAACAACTCCGCCTTTGCTACGGATACATACTCTGCCAAATACAGGACAATAACTCCGCCTCTGCTATGGGAAATACTCTGCCAAATACAGGAAAATAACTCCGCCTTTGCTACGGGTAGATACTCTGTCAAATACAGGAAAATAACTCCGCCTTTGCTACGGGTAAACACTCTGCCAAATACAGGAAAATAACTCTGCCTTTGCTACGGGTAAACACTCTCTGGTACAGCTTTTCTGCCTATCTTTGCAGCAGCTAGCTCCATCAATCACATGGGTAACACAATATGAGTCTAGTCTTCCAATTTTTTAGTGCTGACATGGCAGCACATCTGAGAAGTACTCTACTGGGGATTTTCTGCATCCGCACTGCCAGGCAACTTCCAAAAATCGATTCTCAACCTTGAAGAAGTACTCCGCTGGAGGGGTAAGAGAAACTTAAACAAGCAACTCTGTGGGGAATAATGCCAAAACTGACATTATCATTACGCATCTCACGCCGAGATCTTGAATGTTTGACAATTAATTTGAGCAAGAGCTCTCTCCACCTGTAAGGGAAACAATACTTGAAAACAAACAGTTAACCAACCTGGTTTATGCTTCAAAACGCATATGTTTTGACAATGACGCAATGCTCCATTCGACATGGAAATGCTACGCGTTTTTATTTGGTGGATGCAAATATGACACTATATGCCGATGCAAATGCAGACTCGAACTGCTGGGCTACAGAAAACCGCTTCAGCAAAATAAATGCTGAAGACAACGCCAACTCTGCTGGGGATAACTGGGCGTTACAGAATTATTCCAGCAAAATAAATGTTGGAAGAGTGAAGCCCGCTTCGTTGAGGAATAACTGAATGTGCCAATCATGATTGGACTTCTGCTGGAGAGTGAACGGGTATCACACGGTATTCCGACAAAATAAATGCCAGGACACACAACCAACTCTGCCGGTGAGAGTCTTAATCTTCGAGTTCCACTGGGAGGAAAGAAAACACTTGCTGGAAAGGGAACTTTGCTGAGGACGAAACGACTCTCTTGAGGAAAATCAACTGACTCCGCTGGGGGAGAGTAAATGACCCTACTGGGAAGGGTAGACTGTCTGAGTACAGCTCACAAGTTGGAAATATTAATCTTCTGAGGCTAAACCACTCTGCTCGGGGTGGGGGATCCTTTTGGGGGACACCACACTGTCTGAATACAGCCTTTGATCTTGGAATCATCAATTCTGCTGAGGGTAAACGACCCTGCTGGAGAATGCCCTTTGGATAAGCTACGACTAGCTGGGGAATTTGATCCTTCTTTAGTAAGGAACATGGTTATCTCAGAAGCGCGACCTGCGTGGGGATTGAGTCTTTCCGTTACGAGCCTCTGGTCAGTACTGCAGTCTTTCGATCACCCACTTCTTATGGTCAAGAACCCTGCAACACCACAAACGAGACAAGACGAGTCTATGCAACCAAATCTATTCAGGTTAGCATTCGTGACATTATTTTCAGTTAATTCAAAGTTTTAGCAATTATTGGCAAGGGCCAGCGATGTTATACACTTGCTAGTTTTATTAAACCTTGGCGTTTGTCATGTGCAAAACAGTAAAGAACCAGTATCAAATACTGAATAACATGTTTTATTGATTGGGCTCCTAAATGGGCGGAGTTTCGTACACGGGATGTAACTCCTGAAAAGAGGAAGCTACGCACAACAAATACACAAGTATGCACAAGAAGCATAAATATAATGACAACTCAAATTTGTACACATGTCGGCAACGAGATGCAGACGAACATCATGAGCTGATCCTCCTATGACTCGCCCGACTCTAGTGCTTTCCGGGTATTCACACTTCCGAAGAGATTGTATCTGATAATCGACCCCTCAGGTATATTCTCCCGCACCAATGCGCACCGCAGTATCAAATTCGGACCGCAGTCATTTGCTTTTCAAATCCCTAACTTTTGTGTGAACCGCCCTTTACGGGTTTTCAGTTCACCGGGATACCCTTTTTTGCCGAAGCCGCCCAGTGTAGGTTTTCAACTTCGCGGGTGTACATTTTTCAATTTTATCCCTAACTTTTGCCCGAACCTTTTGTTCTGTTTTTGGTTCGCCAGGATGCCCCTTTTTTGCCTAGACTCTCTTTTTTCTGTCCAGCGGGTCAATTTCAAGCAAAGTATTTTTTAACTGCCTCCGAATTCACAGGCGACGTAAAGTCTTCACCGTCCATGGTGGACAACAACAAAGCTCCTCCTTAAAAGACTTTTCTGACAATGTATGGCCCTTCGTAGTTGGGGGTCCACTTGCCCCTGTGATCTGCCTGTGGCGGGAGAATCCTTTTTAGCACAAGGTCGCCCGTCTGAAATCTCCGAGGATGTATCTTCTTATCATATGCTTTCTTCATTCGGCTCTGGTACAACCGACCGTATGCTAGAGAAGCTAGCCTCTTCTCATCCATTAAACTCAGCTGGTTCAACCTGTCTTTCACCCATTCTGCCTCGTCTAGTTGGACATCTCGTAATACTCTCAGGGAAGGAATCTCAACTTCCAATGGTAACACTGCTTCCATTCCATATACCAACGAGAACGGGGTTGCCCCAGTTGATGTGCGTACCGTCGTACGATAACCGTGCAAAGCAAAAGGTAGCATCTCATGTCAGTCTTTATAGGTCACCACCATCTTCTGAACGATCTTCTTTATGTTCTTATTGGCCGCTTCAACAGCGTCATTCATCTTGGGTCGATAAGGAGAGGAGTTATGATGCTCGATCTTAAAATTCTGACACAGCTCCTTCATCATTTTGTTATTTAGGTTTGAACCGTTGTCGGTAATTATCCGCTCGGGGATTCCATATCTGCAAATGATATCTCGCTTGATAAACCTGGCTACCACCTGCTTGGTCACATTTGCATAAGATGCCGCTTCCACCCATTTGGTAAAATAATCGATTGCTACCAGAATGAACCGGTGTCCGTTAGATGTCGTTGGTTCAATCTTTCCAATCATGTCGATTCCCCACATTGAGAACAGCCATGGTGACGACATTACATTCAGAGGACTCGGAGGCACATTGATTTTATGTGCATAGATATGGCACTTATGACACTTCTTCACAAACTTGAAACAATCGGTTTCCATAGTTAGCCAATAATAACCTGCCCGCAGCAACTTCCTCGTCATAGCATGCCCACCAGCATGCGTGCCAAATGTACCCTCATGTATTTCCTCCATGAGCAGCTTCGCCTCTTTCTCATCTACGCAACGTAGTAGCACCAAGTCGTGATTTCTCTTGTATAAGACACCGTCCGAATTCAGATAGAAATTACCCGCCAATCTCCTGAGAGTCTTCTGATCGTGACTGGATGCCCCAACCGGATACTCTTTGCTTTTCAGGAAATTAAGGATATCAAAGTACTAGGGTTTACCATCAGATGCTTCGTTAATGGCGAATACGAAGGCAGGTCTGTCAAGCCGGGAGATAACAATTCTGGGAGCCTCATTCCAGAAATTGACTTTATACATGGAAGACAAAGTGGCCAGGGCGTCAGCCATCTGATTCTCTGCTCTCGGTACATGATGTAACTCGACCTTGTCAAAGAAAGGCAACAATCTCCTCGCGTAATTCATGTACGGTATCAAATTAGGCTGACGTGTCTCCCATTCTCCTTTTATTTGATTCACCACCAGAGCTGAGTCTCCGTATACATCCAGATTTTTGATTCGCAAATCAATGGCTTCTTCAAGCCCCATGATACAAGCTTCGTATTCGGCTTCATTATTGGTAACTGGAAAGGTCAATCGAGCAGTAAACGGGATGTGCGACCCGTGTGGAGTAGTGATGATTGCCCCTATTCCGCTACCGTAGGAGTTTACAGCTCCGTCAAAGATCACCTGCCATTTTGAACCCAACTCTGGTCCTTCGTCCGACAACGGTTCTTCACAATCTTTCATCTTCAGGTACATGATATCCTCGTCAGGAAAATCAAACCTCATCGATTGGTAATCCTCAATAGGCTGCTCTGCCAAGTACTCAGATAATACACTCCCCTTTATAGCCTTCTGCGAGACATACTGGATGTCATATTCGGTCAAAACCATCTGCCAACGGGCAATTCTCCCTGATAGTGCCTGCTTTTCAAATACGTATTTGATAGGATCCATCTTCGAGATGAGCATGGTTGTATGGTTCAGCATGTATTGCCTCAAACGCTTGGCAGCCCAGGCTAACGCGCAACAAGTTTTTTCGAGCATTGAGTATCGAGATTCACATTCGGTAAACTTCTTACTCAAGTAGTATATTGCATGCTCTTTTCTTCCTGTCTCGTCGTGTTGACCGAGAACTCAACCCATACTTCCCTCAAGAACTGTCAAATACATAATCAAGGGTCTCCCTGCCACTGGAGGTATCAAAATAGGAGGCTCCTGCAAATACTGTTTTATTTTATCGAACGCCTTTTGACAATTTTCATTCCATGTTACAGCCTGGTCTTTTTTCAACAGCTTGAATAATGGCTCACATGTAGCCGTCAGGTGAGATATGAACCGAGCGATGTAGTTCAACCTCCCTAAAAACCCACGTACTTCTTTTTCTGTTTTAGGCGTCGGCATCTCTTGTATGGCTTTCATTTTTGCAGGATCAACCTCTATTCCTTTTCGCTCACGATAAACCCCAGCAGTTTACCCGATCTCACCCCGAAGGTGCACTTGTTAGGGTTCAGTCTCAGCCTGAACTTCCTAAGCCTTTTGAATAGCTTCAGCAGATTCACCAAATGTTCTTCCTCCGTCTGGGATTTGGCAATCATATCATCGACATAAACCTTAATCTCCTTATGCATCATATCATGAAAAAGAGTCGTCATTGCACGCTGATACGTTGCCCCAACATTCTTTAATCCGAAGGGCATCACTTTGTAACAAAATGTTCCCCAAGGTGTGATGAAATTAGTCTTCTCCATGTCTTTTGGCGCCATTTTAATCTGATTATAGCCCGAGAAGCCATCCATGAAGGAGAATACGGAGAATTGAGCAGTGTTGTCAACCAGCACATCGATGTGAGGAAGCGGGAAATCATATTTCGGGCTCGCTTTGTTCAGATCACGGTAATCTACACACATTCTCACTTTACCGTCTTTCTTTGGCTACTGGTACAATATTAGCGACCCATGAGGGATATTTAGTAACAGCTAGGAAACCAGCATCCCACTGCTTTTGAACCTCCTCCTTAATTTTCACTGCCATATCTGGCCTAGTTCTGCGAAGCTTCTGCTTGACCGGCGGGCATTCTTCTTTTAACGGCAGACGGTGCACAACCATATCCGTATCCAGCCCAGGCATGTCTTCATACGACCAAGCGAACACATCATTGTACTCCTTGAGCATTTCAACCAGTCTTCGCTTGACGTCGCTCTGCAACGCGGCTCCTATGCGGATGTTCTTTTCAACCCCTTCCGACCCCAGGTTAATAATTTCAATGACCTCCTCATGAGGCAGAATGACTCGTTCTTCTTGCTTCACCAACCAAGATAATTCTTCGGGAACCGTCGCCATCTTCAACAATCTCTTCTTCGGCCTGAAATACCGGGCGCTCAAAGTCGAAATGAGTCATAGGCGGTTCAATGATGTCATCTGAAAATATTATCCTGCAAAAGGAATGGTTAAATGCTTCAAAATGCGTATAAAGCGAATAACCACGTTGCCATTTTATTGTAAAACACAAAAACAGGAAAAACAGAGATCGCAATATTTGTACATGAAAAAACGCCTTTTATTTAATGATTAAACAACGCAATGTACATAACAGCACGACCCTAAGCAAAATCACGATGCCCCGGGTAAGACACCGGATTGTTCAACAATTAAGAAAACAAAGTATTACTGTTTGTGAGTCACAGGAACAATCTCCTGAATAGGACCAATTGCATAATCCTTGTCCTGGAACGCTCGGCTGAATCCAGGCGTCCATGTCGCAGTCACTGTCTCCTTCTTCGGGAATTTGAAACAGCGTTGATGGTCTTGTGATACACTCCACTAGCTGTGATTGTTATCGGTCCTTTGAAACGGGGTGCCCCTGCAGCAGGCGTTGAT
>CAWUDS030005445.1:0-53592 GCA_963859935.3 Lathyrus sativus | reverse complement strand
ATCTTGAGAGCCTTCTAGTATAATGGTCTAGGAAACTTATTTAGCACACTTTATTTTTCCTCCCAACGGTCACAAACCCAACGGTAACGTAACGGACACTTCACAAAATTCACTTTATAAATACTTCACACCCATCCATTATTTTCATATCAATTCCTAAATATTTATCTATACCTTTCAAATGGCTAAATCCTTTTCTTTTATTCATCACTCTTCTTGTCATTATTTTGTTTGTTATTGGTATCATCAAGCATGAAGAATTAGGTAAAGATTTCGTAGCAATAATGATAATTATAGTTTTACCACTATTAGTCTTAGCTTGGTTTACAAGTAGAGGTTTTTGAATGAGACATGGTCACGATTTTTGTAATCGTTGTTATTAAATAAATTGATACATTTTTGTTTATACATTAAATGTTGATTATGTTTTCCTGAATTCTAGTTATATTTAAGATATTAATTCAACATTTTAGACACAATTATCCCTTGCCTGTGGGAGACTTGATAAAAATCCTTATCGATGAATCATTCATTGGGATATAAATATACATAATTGTTATGTTCTTTATGTCTTGTGAATGATTGAACTAATAACTATTCCTTTTCAGGAAGTTATGGTTCAGAACGTCAGAGGTGCGAGGCGTGGTAGGAGTGCTGCTAGAGGCACTACTAGAGGTATACGTAGGAATGCGAGTGATGAAATTACTCCTGAAGGAGCACCTACCATTCCCATTGGACGAGAAGATCATTCCCAAACTGGAACGAACTCTCAAGCTGACACTCGAGATGTTCGTGAACTTGCTGCAGCTGTGTTAGTTCAAACACAACAAAATGCTCAAATCCTGCAAATCACTCGAGATCATCAACTCTTTCAGCAACAACAAAGGGAAATGGTGCATGAGGATACAGGATTGAACTCGTTTCTGAAAGGAAAACCACCACAGTTTGGTGGTGACTTTAATCCGGAGGGTGCTGAGAAATGGTTGCAAGAAATGGAGAAGATATTTTCTTTCACTCACTGTAGAGAGAATAGAAGGGTTGGTTATGCAACATTCATGCTGACAGGCGATGCTGAAGCTTGGTGGAGAGGAAAGTATAGATTATTGGAAGAGGAAGGAAGAGAAATCAATTGGACCTTGTTCAAAGAAGAATTTTTGGGGAAGTATTTTCCAAAGTTATGTAGGAAAGAGAAGGAGAGAGAATTTCAGAATCTACGTCAAGGTGTGATGACGGTGGGAGAATATACTAGGAAGTTTGAATCCTTGCTAAAGTATTCTGAGTTTTACCGCTTGCATCCAAGGGAAGAATGGATGTGTGAAAAGTATCAAGATGGATTGAAATATGATATCCAGAGGGCAGTTTTACCTCTGCATATTATGCGCTTTGGTGAGCTAGTAGAAAGGTGTCTGGAGTTGGAAGGGATTGACAATAGGAAGAATCAATATGGATCAGGAGGATCAACCCAAAACAACAATCACAAGGGCCACTTTAACCGAGGCCACGGAGGAAGAATCCAACGAGGGGGGTAGGCCATATCAAAGGCCTACACCTTATCATAACCAGGATTCTAGAAGGTTAATGTTCAAGTGTTACAGCTGTGGAGGGGCACATCTTAACAAAGATTGTCCAAATAGAATATTGGAACTTGTTTTCGCTGTGGTCAGAAAGGCCACTTTCTCAAAGATTGTCCCCAAGGACAAAGTCAACCACAGGCCAGAGGAGCGGCCTAATAAACAATAACAACATAGGGAGAGCAAGAAATGGAGGCCCAAGTGTTGGTCAGAGACCTCAGAATCAAAATAGCCAACCACAGGAAGAGTATTTACAATTAGAGGAGCTGAGATCTCAAAGTCAGCTGGGTTAATTCAAGGTATGTGTTTAATTGGAGATAAGTTGGTATCAGTTTTATTCGATTCAGGAGCTACCACATTCTTTTATATCTACCTCTTGTGCTGAATTTTTGGGATTCGAAATTGTTGATCACGATTATAAGTTGACTATCACAACTCCCTCGGGAGAAAGAATGGTAACTTATTCAGTCTGTGTAGACTGTCCAATAATCTTAGAAAATAGAAGATTCTTAGTAGATCTTGTGGTACTCCCGCTACAAGACCTAGATGTCATCTTAGGAATGGATTGGTTATCAGCCAACGATGTCAACTTGAGATGCAAGGAGAAAATTTTTACATTTGGAGAAGATAGTGGAGAAATCAGCAAGCTGAAACCCTCACTCAAAGTTTTATGATGCTATTCTCCATGTCAGTAGGAGAAACCCCTAGTGTGGAAAAATTTCCCGTAGTCTGTGAATTCCCGGAAGTCTTTCCAGAAGAAGTTCCAGGTTTACCACCGGTTAGGGAAGTGGAATTTTCTATAGACTTGGTTCCAGGAACTGACCAATTTCTATATCTCCTTATCGAATGTCACCCTCAGAGCTTGCGGAGTTAAAGAAACAATTAGACGAGATGTTAGAGAAAGAATTTATTAGACCAAGTGTATCGCCATGGGGAGCTCCAATCTTGTTTGTGAAGAAGAAGGATGGTTCTTCTAGACTTTGTGTGGATTACAGACAACTCAATAAAGCCACTGTGAAAAACAAGTATCCTTTGCCTAGAATCGACGACTTGATGGATCAGTTAAAAGGAGCATCAGTATTCTCAAAGATTGACTTGAAGTCTGGATATCATCAGATCAGGGTGAAGGAAGATGATATTCCAAAAACAGCTTTTAGATCCCGTTATGGACACTATGAGTACTTAGTTATGCCATTTGGTTTGACTAATGCTCCAGCAGTATTCATGGATTACATGAATAGGATCTTTAGGTCATACTTAGATCAATTTGTTGTAGTTTTCATTGATGACATTCTGATTTATTCCAAGAATGAGGTAGAGCACAGAGAACATTTGAGAATTGTGCTACAGATATTAAAGGACCTTCAATTGTACGCGAAATTCTCGAAATGTGAATTTTGGTTGAAGGAGGTACAATTTCTTGGTCATGTAATTAGTAAAGAAGGTATTGCAGTAGACCCAAGTAAAGTCGAAGCAATAACAAAGTGGGAGAGTCCAAAGAATGTTGGCGAGATTCGAAGTTTTCTTGGACTAGCTGGATATTTATCGGAGGTTCATTGAAGGATTTTCAAAGATCGCTTTGCCCATGACTCAGTTAACGAGGAAAGGTAAAAACTTTGAATGGACTAAAGAGTGTGAAGAAAGTTTTCAGAAGCTAAAGGAAAGATTGACTTCATCACCAATACTCATCTTACCAGACCCATTAGGAAATTTTGATGTGTATTGTGATGCGTCATATCAAGGTCTTGGGTGTGTGTTGATGCAAGAAAGGAAAGTGATAGCTTATGCATCAAGACAATTGAAGGTGCATGAGAGGAACTACCCAACTCACGACCTAGAGTTAGCGGCAATTGTGTTTGCCTTAAAGATTTGGAGGCATTATCTTTATGGATCAAAGTTCACTGTGTTAAGTGATCACAAAAGCCTGAAGCATTTATTTGATCAGAAAGATTTAAACATGAGACAAAGGCGCTGGATGGAATTCTTGAAGGACTATGATTTTGAGTTGCAATATCATCCCGGAAAGGCCAATGTTGTAGCAGACGCTTTGAGTCGAAAGAAACTTCATGTATCTGCAATGATGTTGAAGGAAGAAGAGTTGATTGACAAATTCGTGGATTTAAACTTAGGAGTACATCACAATGAAGGAAGTATATTCATAGGCGCTATTGTCGTGTCTAATGAATTTCTGAAATGGATCAAAGATGAACAACAACTTGATGACCGTCTAGTGAGCATAAAGGAAAATATAAGAAATGGTCAAAATGGAGAGTTTAACATAAGGAGTGATGGAATCCTAAGGTTTAAAGAAAGGTTGTGTGTACCTCAAAATCAGGATATTCAAAAGTTGATTTTGGAAGAGGGCCACAAAAGTAAGTTGAGTTTTCATCCAGGAGCCACAAAGATGTATCAAGACTTGAAGAAAATGTTTTGGTGGGTTGGAATGAAGAGACATATAGCAGAATATGTTCAAAGTTGCTTGGTATGTCAGAAGGCAAAGATTGAACATCAGAAGCCAGCCGGATTGCTACAACCTTTAGATATTCCAGAGTGGAAGTGGGACGGAATAGCCATGGATTTTGTAACCGCTTTGCCTAAGACTCAGAAACAACATGATGCAATTTGGGTGATCATTGATAGGTTGACAAAGAGTGCACATTTCATTCCCATCAACCAGACGTTTAAATTAGAGAGACTAGCTCAGGTATATGTAAAGGAGATTGTTAGATTGCATGGAATACCTTCAAGTATAGTCAGTGATAGAGATCCCAGATTCACATCAAATTTTTGGCATCAGTTGCATTTAGAGTTAGGAACAAAACTGAGGTTAAGTTCAGCTTATCATCCCCAAACGGATGGCCAGTCTGAGAGGACGATTCAATCGTTAGAGGATTTGTTGAGAGCTTGTGCTCTTGAACACAAAGGAAGTTGGGACGAGTTCTTACCATTGATTGAGTTTACTTACAACAATAGTTTTCACTCAAGTATCGGCATGGCTCCATATGAAGCATTATACGGAAGAAAGTGTCGTACACCTTTATGTTGGTATGAGGTTGGAGAAAATAAAATATTGGGTTCAGAATTCGTGCAACAAACGACAGATCAGGTTAAACTTATTAGAGAAAAAATGAAGGCAGCACAGGACCGTCAAAAGAGTTATAATGATAAGAGGAGAAGACCTTTGGAGTTCGAGGCAGGAGATCACGTGTTCATTAGGGTAACTCCTAGGGCGGGAATTGCACGAGCAATCAAAACTAGGAAGTTAACACCAAGGTTTATCGGGCCTTTTCAAATTCTACGGCGGATTGGACCTGTAGCGTATCACATTGCTTTGCCGCCAAACTTGTCTAATCTTCATGATGTATTTCATGTATCACAACTGAGGAAGTATTATCCGGACCCTTCACATGTCATTGAGCCTGAAACTGTGGAACTTAGAGATAATTTGGAATATGAGGCTATACCTGTCAAGATCTTAGATCATCGTATTAAAGAACTTCGTGGAAAGCAAATACCATTGGTTAGAGTCGTGTGGGATGATGTAACTGGTGATTCTACTTGGGAAAGAGAAGAAGACATGCGTCAGAAGTATCCACATATGTTTTAGGTACGCTAAATTTCGAGGACGAAATTTCTTTTAAGGGGGGTGGTAATGTAACATCCTAATTTTTCCATACACTAAATAATATATCTAGTTAGATTTGAGATTTTAACAATGCTAGTTATTAAAAATTAAATGTTGAAACTAACACTTATAATAATTAATTTATTAATTAATTACTTTTTATATTTATTACTTTTATTCTTCAATTTGAATATCATCGTTTCATTTTATAAACTAAACTTTGAAATTTAAATTGGTACTTAAAACCCTTAACTTTAAGTTAATTAATTATTCATATTATTATTATCATTATTGTTGTTCTTGTTTTGTTATTATTAATTGATTTTATTTTATTTGAATATTATCATTTTACTCTATAAACCAATTAATAAATAAAATAATCTTAAGACAATAAAAATATCAAATAACTATCCTTTTTACTATTTTTATTATTATTAATATTATTAACATTTTACTTTTTATAAAAGAAATATATATCTCATTTTCTATTAATATCCTACATAATATTATGTCATGAAATCAAGCTCCCATACCTTTGTCATAAATTATTTTCACAAAGTCATACTAGAACACCTAAAGCACTATTGATGAAAGATTAGTAAATATTTGATAGAGACATATTTACTAGCAAGAGTTGAAAAGTTGGAAGGTATGGGCAAAAGATGATAAATTATGTTATTTTAATATTTTACAACTAGTATAAATAGGGGTCTCTTCCACCCCATTTTCATTCATTCAATCACAAATCATCTTTCTTACTTCTTTACTTCTTTCCTTCTCTAATTTCTTCATATAGCAATATTAGTTTTAGTTATCGAAGTTCCCACGATATCGGTTCGTAACCTTTAGAGTATTTTGTGGTAAAAGTTCTTCTAAAGTTTCAAGGGAGTTTTATACGTCAAAGTTCTGCCCAAATCATTTTCATAAGTAATCGGTTCTTGGCAAAGATCGAAGACAACACTTGTGGACTTTCAACAACACTCAACAAAAGGTGGGGGCAAGATTTCGTATACGATTGGGACGGTTAGCGTAAAATAACTTAATATATATGTGTGTAGTGGTGACCTAAGCCCTACTAGCGATAAATAATTAAGGAGAGCCTATTCTCAAATAATGATTTTCACAAATCACTAGGCGAGGTTACGCCGGCCTTAATTAATTATCATAGGAATAATCTTTGACAATTTGGTATTGTATTGTGCTTGCATTATTCGGTTAATTTTATAATTGTTTATTTTATTTATACTTGAATGATTGTGATTGATAGATTAAGGAAATAATCGGTTAATGAGAGAAAAACATTGCTAGATATTAAGTAATTGATCCCCATTAACATAAGGAAAGTTGGATACAATGAGTAGTTATATTTGGTTGGGTTCTGGCTAAGGAAAGACTTGGTCGACTATGCCGTTTACAGTCCACCTCTCTTACCTGGGAAGTTAACCATACAATTACCCATTATACAAACTGAACTTATTATGTAAGGACAAAGATCAAATATGGCAAGACATTGGATGGATTTGGTACTCAACCTAAGTATCTAGATAATAAGTATAACTTGAAAAGTTGATACGATAATTCCCCATTATTAACTTAATACTTATGGCTAAGAGTTGCCACAAGATGAGTGAGTGATCATATAGACTTGCATTAAGGAATGTGTAAGTCCACCGCCGTGCGGTATGGGACGCACGAGGTTGATCAGTCGCCTGCAATCCCGACGGGGATTATTATCTATGCATGCTAGGCAAGACAAGGTTCTTGGCCTGAATTCTCAGGGACGATCGACTTATAACACCTAGGCTCCATGTGAAGTTAGGTGGCGTAGCTCTTGGTAATTGGGAGTACGTTGGTGGCATGTGGTCTAGTGATATCTGATCTTGGTAAATGGGATAGATATCATTGACAGCGTTTAGTGGCCTGAGTCAGCATATAGTTCAGGGATGCATTAGAATAAATAAAGTATATGTAATTGTGGGTATAAGATACGCTTGTTTGTATAAATATGGTTTCCATATATATTATTATTTTACACATTCATTCCCACTTTTAAACTTGTACATGAATCTTAGCCCTGTGTCATTTTTGTTTTGCATTTTGGATTATTTTATGACGATCAGACGATGAGCTCGAATCTTGCGTACTTCCCGACAACTCAGAAGGAAAGGATATGAAGTGACGTGGAGATGTGTTACTATAACATCTAGATTGGGAGCTGTTAGTGTTTTGTCAAACGCTAATCACATCCCTACTACTACAGTCAGTATAAGTGTCAGTCTTGTTGGACTTAGGAGGTCCCTTTTGGTATGCTTTCTTTTTGGTTTCCTTTCTGTACTTTTATTTTATGTTTTATCTATGTGGCAAGGCCGCTAGTCTTAACGGTGTCAAACTCTGTAAAATATATTTGAAGCATATGTATGTGAAACAGTATGTTTTTAAATAATTAAGTATTGTCCTTTAAAAATTTCAAATTTTTCTGTATTTTTATAAGGTTTCATTAGAATTCCACTAATGGGACATAGGCTGTCTCAAAATCCTTCTTAAATACTTCTTGTCTGATGGAAACGTTTTCTGGATACTCTTGCCTTTTTAGGTACCTTTTGATATCATAGAACCAAGGTTGATCTCAATTGTTAACTCTGCTTCCAGACAATGGGCAGGCTCATCAAGATATTCAATGCGGATAGCGGGTGCCTCATTTTTCCATTTGACTTTGAACATAGATGATAACGTGGCAAAAGTGTCTGCCAATTGATTGCTTTCTCTAGGAATGTGATTGAAAGTAATCTCATCAAAGTACGGGATTAACTTCAAGATGTGATCTCGATATAGAACTAGTTTGTTGTCACGTGCTTCCCAGTCGCCTCTAACTTGACTGATGACTAGATTCGAGTCCCCATACACTTCCAAAATCTTGATTCTGTGATCAATGGCGGCTTTGATTCTGAAGATACATGCTTCATATTCAGCCATATTGTTGGTGCATTCAAAACATAACCTTGCGGTGAATGGGATATGAAAACTAGTAGGGGATGTGATGATTGCCCCTATTCCATTGCCTTGAGCATTTGCGGCGCCATTAAACACGAGCGTCCATCGTGACCCTGGTTCGGGTCCTTCGTCTGGGCCTAATGTTTCATAGTCTCTTGCAAACATGATGTTTTCATCAGGGAAGTCAAAACGCATGGGCTGGTAATCTTCCATAGGTTAGTGGGCAAGATATTCAGACAACACACTCCCTTTGATAGCTTTTTGTGAGACGTACTGGATGTCGTATTTTGTCAGTACCATTTGCCAACGGGCTACTCGTCCGGTGAGAGCAGGCTTTTTGAAGATGTACTTGACTGGATCCATCTTTGATATCAACAATATGGTATGGGTCAACATATATTTCCTTAAGCATTTGGCAGCCCATGCGAGCGCACAACATATCTTTTCCAACATTGAGTATCTCGTTTCATAGTCGGTAAACTTTTTGCTTAAATAGTAGATAACGTGCTCCTTTCTACCCGTTTCATCATGCTTCCCCAACACGCATCTCATTAATCCTTCCAGAACAGTCAAGTACATGATGAGAGGTCTTCCTGGCACGAGAGGCATCAAGATCGGTGGCTCTTGCAAATATTCCTTTATTTTCTCAAATGCTTTTTGGCAATTGTCATTCCACACAATTGCCTGATCTTTGCGAAGTAACTTGAATATTGGCTCACATGTGGCTGTTAGGTGAGATATGAATCTGGCAATGTAGTTTAATCTCCCTAAGAAACCAAGAACCTCCTTTTCTGTTCTTGGAGTTGGCATATCTTGGATAGCTTTTACTTTGTCAGGATCGACTTCAATTCCTTTTTGGCTCACGATAAAACCTAGCAACTTACCAGATCTTACCCCAAAGGTACATTTATTCGGATTGAGCCTTAGCCTGAACTTTCTTAGCCTTGTAAACAACTTTTCCAAGTGAATGAGATGTTCCTCTTCAGTTTGGGATTTTGCAATCATATCATCAACGTAAACTTCAATCTCTTTATGAATCATATCATGAAAGAGAGTCACCATTGCTCGTTGATATGCCACACCAGCATTCTTTAGACCAAATGGAATAACCTTATAGAAGAAGGTTCCCCAAGGGGTAATGAAGGTAGTCTTCTCCATATCCTCTGGAGCCATTTTAATCTGGTTGTATCCGGAGAAACCATCCATGAAAGAGAACACAGAGAATTGAGTCGTACTATCCATTAACACATCAATATGCGGCAACAGAAAGTCATCTTTTGGGTTGGCTCTATTTAGGTCTCTGTAGTCAACGCACATCCGCATTTTACCACCTTTTTTTGGCACAGGTACAATGTTGGCGACCCATTGAGGGTATTTTGATACTGCCAAGAATCCGACATCAAACTGCTTTTTCACTTCCTCCTTAATCTTAAGGGCCATATCGGGTCGAGTTCGTCTCATCTTCTGCTTTACAGGCGGACAATCTTCCTTGAGTGGCAATTTATGCACCACGATGTCGGAATCCAATCTAGGCATGTCTTGGTATGACCAAGCAAACACATCTACATACGCGTGTAGGAGCTTAATCAGTCTTCTCTTCACATTCTCTTCTAGGGCAGCGCCTACCTTGACTTCTTTCTTATCCTACTCGGTTCCAAGATTGACAACTTCCACCGACTCTTGATGCGGTTGAATGATCTTTGATTCTTGCTTCAATAGTCTGGCTAACTCTTCGGGAAGTTTACAATCTTCATCACAATCCTCATTAGCAGGATAGATTGGGTTATCAAAGTCATATGGAACCGTAGCAGTATCGTTATCAATGGAATTCGGGGTAGATCTGCATGATTAGTGATTTTATGCTTTATTTTGAGAAGATAAAAAAAAGGAAAATGCAAGAAAACATTGCCATTTGTTTATGCAAAATAAAAAAAAGAAAGATAGGGAACACAATTGAATGTAAAAGGTTCATTTCATTCATGATAAATATTAATTGAAAACATGGGGGGCCCTACAAAACAATCCTTATGCCTTGGGCAGAACATAGGATTTGAAAGCAAACAAGGAAAATTACTCTTCGACAAAGGTGACTTCTGGTATCTCCATAACAGTCCAATTGTTCAGTTGTTGATTAGTTTCTCTTGGGTACACCATGCATACTTCATTTAGTGCACCATCTTTAGCTTCCACAAAGGTCACCTGATCATCTACCATATGTCCACCACTAATGAAGGTGAGTGGAAGGATGAACCCTTTGCCCTTGTCAACGGTTGTCTTCTGCTGAACTTTTTGACCACCAAGGTAACCCAAACCAGCTCTGTTCTTGTTAATAGGTAACTCCAACACTCTTCCTCAACCTTCAGGGTGACCGACCTCAATTACAGTCTTTGCATCCTTCCAAGTAACCATGGGGGATCCAGACCTTTCTGACTTCTTCTCCTCTTTCTTAGCAGGAATCATTTCCATACTTATCACATCGAACGCTTGAAAAGGAGTCTCATGAACTTCACCTCCCACTTCAACATAGCGAAATGAGGACAGATGACTTACTAGCATATCCTCTTCTCCCTCAATGACGATAAGCTGATTGTTAACCATGAACTTTAGTCTTTGGTGAATAGTGGATGTTACAGCACCGACTGCATGAATCCAAGGACGACCTAGAAAACAACTGTACGCTGGGTAGATATCCATCACATAGAATGTGATAATGAAAGTGTGAGGTCCTATTTTGATAGGGAGATCAACTTCCCCTATCACAGTCCTTCTTGCTCCATCAAAAACTTTTACTATCACTGAACTGGGTTTCATCATCAATCCTTCAATGGTCAGCTTGGCCAAAGAATTCTTTGGCAAGACATTTAATGGTGATCCAGTATCTACCAACACCCTTGACAAAACGACATCAACGCATTCGATGGAAATGTGCAGAGCTTTATTATGATTCTTCCCCTCGGGGGGCAATTCTCCATCATTGAAGCTTAGAATATGCGCGGAGGCAATGTTTGACACAACTCCTTCGAATTGTACAACCGACGTTTCCTGGGGAACATGAGCAGTCTTTAAAACTTTATTAATGACTCCTGATGGGCAGGGGAGCACATTAGTAGCGATAACATGGAAATCTTAGAAGGTGTTTGGTTGAGCTGGTCAACCACCCTATAATCACTTTTTCGAATGATTCGTAGAAATTCTTCAACGTCTTCACTGGAATTTCCTTTTTGAGTAGAAGTCTGCCCCTGCTCATTCGTTGGCTGCGTCTCATTTATACTGTTTGGTGGCGGTATGGGCGTAAAAATCCTCCCACTTCTAGTTATTCCACCTGTTCCAACCATGTTCTCTATAGAGTTTTCAGCTTTTACAACATCCTCCTCCACCTTCTGCCCATTAATGTAAACAGTTGGCTCATACTTCCAAGGGAAAGCCTTGGTGATCTCAAAAGGGAAAGGAGCAGGTGTAAATATCACTAATGGTGTGAGTGAAGGCGGAGACAGTGGAATCTCTACTTGATCGTACGATATCTGCAATGGTTCACGAACTTAATTATATGGGGTCTGAACAGAATACCAATCATAATCACAAGGGATTTCCAAAGGCACACGAGGCTGATCACATGGAATTGTTAGCGGTGCAACATCATACGAAATTTGCAGCGAAATTTGGACAGGATGCCAATCTTCATCACATGAAATTGTTAGAGGCACGCGAGGTTGCTCATACGGAATTGTCAGTGGTACGCGATTCTGACCATACGGATTGTTCAACAGTTCTTCGTCATAAGTAACTTCCATTGGATCATAGGGGATATCAAGAGTTTCCACCTATTCAGCATTTGATATTTGTTCCACTTATATGACTGTCGGTACTCGAAAAATACATCGCGCAACGACGGGTAGGCGAAAAAGAAAGGACAGAAGATTCGCCACCGAACTTTATTTATCCCATGAGGGGAAAGGAAAATATCGAGAAAACCTTAAGAAAAGAACGGATAAGATGGTCTCGCAACCAAGAACGGGTTCGGAAGTCGGTTATGTGAGGGGAAGGTATTAGCACCCCTCGCATCCATCGTACTCGATGGGAACCATTTGTTTGTCGACGTGTGAATTTATTTGCTTTAATGTTATGTTATAAAAGTGTTTTCCAAAGGGTAAAGAAAGAGGGTTTAGAAACTAAGAAATGAGGCAACAGGGAAGAAGAGAGAAAGGTTGGACTCGGTAGGACTTCGCGGTCCTAGGCCTACGTATTCTCAACGGATATGAGAAAATCAGAGTCGACGTAGTTCGGGGAACTACAGATATAAGGAGGAATGTGCTCGGCAAGGATTGTGGCCCTTGTGCCTACGTATCTTTACTTGAAAAAGTAAAGAATCAGAGCAGCCGTAGTTCGGCCTACGGTGTGTTGATGTTTTGTGGATGATGCTATTGTGCGCATTCTAGCAGTTTAGGTGTTTTGCTGCTCGCATGTGAGGAGACTTATGCGTTACTTGTTTGCAGTAGAACGGACGTAACATATCCTTTTTGAAAGATATTAGGTTTTCGCCAGGCGAGGCAAGATGTCACATTTGATTTGTGGATTTGTTTTTTAGGGGTGAGATAGGTCCTCGGATAGTAACCCCTTGCGGGTAGTACCCAATTCTTTATCTCAAAGTTTTTATTATGGAAATGGTGTGGCGAACGTAGCGTCTTCGTATTGAAAGACGAGTATCGAGACCACCCCCACTACAGTGAGCATCCCAATACTCGGAGAGGAAGAAGACTACACTTAATCCTCTCTCTTTAATTTAATGCGAAGAGAACTTCGTTCTATTATTAAAGGTGTTTTTGGTTTTGAATGGTAAGTGCTTTTGCGACAGAGAACCCTACGGTAAACGTCAGCACTCGGGATAGGAGAAGGCCTACGCCTAACCACTCCACGACCATTCAAGTTTTTGTCATGAGAAGAGTTTTAAAAATACGCTCGGTACGAGACCGAGTTTTTTAGGTGACAAAGGCTGCAGAAAGAAGTTGTAGAGGGAGATAGGTGGCGGACAAAGTCACGTCTTTGTATTGAAAGACGAGTATCGAGACCACCCACACTACAGTGAATATCCCAACACTCGGAGAAGAAGAAGTCTACACTCAATCCTCTCTCTTTAGTTCAATACCAAGAGAATCAATTTATTTACTGTAAGTGTTTTGAAAATGCACTTGGTACGGGGCCGAGGTTTTTTAGGAGAAAAAGGTGTGGATGAAAACGTCTTCGTATTGAAAGACAAGTATCAAAACCACCCACACTACAATGAGCATCTCGACACTCAGAAAGGAAGAAGTCTACACTCAATCCCTTCTCTTTAGTTCAATACAAAGAGAACTTTACCCTTTTATTAAATATGGTGAATTGACTTAACAATCGTTTGAGAAAATCCACTTGGCATTGGGTCAAGCGTTTAATTGCTTAAAAAGGTTTGAGGTTGTAACAGCCCAAATTTCATTAAATAATTAATTGTAGTAATTAATTTATTTAGTGGGATTTTATTAATGTTGGAAAATTAATTTTCATTAATTGGGATTAATAGAGAATTGAGAAGGAAATTGGAAGGAAGGAAAATAAAGGAATTATATAAGAGAGAAAGAAAAGAAAAGAAAGATAGAAAACATTTGGAAAGAAAGAGGAAAGAAGAAGAAAGGAGAGAAAGAGAAGAGAAGAAGAGGAAAAGTGGAAATCATCAAGAACCAACATCAAAGCTCCGATTAATCGAGGTAAGGGTGAGAAATGTTTCTATTTGATCATTGTATGATGTTATGTATGTTGGGTTGGGGTTTTGGTAGAGTTTTCATCACTTTCCAATTAGGGCAAAAGTTGGAATAATCGGTAGATTGATGATTTAATCGGTTGAAACTGAGCAATAATGCCGTAGAATAGTCGGGTAACATGTATGGATGTTGTTTATACTGATTTGGATGTGTAAGAGAGGGTTGATGGTGGAATGGTGAAGGAGAAGACATAATGAAATTCTGTTCTGCGCAGGTTCGCTGGCTCTCGCCAGGCGAGTGAAGGCGAAGCTTCGCCAGGCGAAGCCTAGCGAATGTTGGCGAATAATTATATTTAAGTCCCAGTGGACTTCGCTGGTGGGTTGGCGAAGTGGGACAGCGAAGGTTCGCCCAGCGAAGGTTCGCCCAGCGAAGGTGCTGGCAAATGGTGGCGAATGAAGTCAGTAGCTACTGACTTGGGCTCGCTGGGAAGTCTCGCCAGGCGAAGCCTAGCGAGTGTTCGCTGAGAGAGTTCGCCAGGCGAAGGCCAGGCGAAGGTTCGCTGCGAGGGTTCGCCAGGCGAATGAAGGCGAATTTGACAGCATTTCTCTTTTGCTGTGTTGATCATGTGAAGATGGTTTGGTTGTTTCACATAGGTGGATACCTTATGATATGAATATAGATATGACCTGTTGTGATAATGTGTACAATTATGTAATGAGTATGCATGAGAACATTTTGATATGTGTGCATAACTTATAATTGTATGATTGGTATTGCGATGTGAATACCTTGATTGTTGTGATAATTAGAGATACATGGGAATACAATGAGGAATGTATGTGTATCGTCTAATGAATTGTGAGTGCATATATGTATGCGATTGTTGTATGAATGCATGGGAACATATGGGATATATGTGCATTGTTGTTGAATATGATGATGTGTGAACTGAATACATTGATAAATGTTTGATATATGTTGTATGTGCAATCATGATGAAATTCTCGAAGGGGTGAATTATTCGAATGCATGGGATTAAGACGCGGGAACGGTCTTAAGTGCATTTATTGTGATTGGTTGATTGTACATGCATCATTCAGTCAAGAGGCAATGTCCGTTAGTTTCGTGGAAACTAGTGGCTTGTCCCAAACCTAGAAGGGTGGGTTTGAAGCCTAGGGACGGGCTTGGTTGTTATCGGTCTAGAAGGGTGGACCCGGTTTAAAGTAAAAACCGAAAAATGATAACGAGTTATCGGTCTAGAAGGGTGGACCCGGTTTAGAGTGAAAACCGAAAAAAGATAACGAGAGTCGGTACCGCATAGCATTGAGTTGCATTGGATATGTTGAGTCACATTTCATAATATTGTTGTGGTATAAATGTGCTTGTGAATGATTGTGAAATTAAGCATGAAGGGATGTGCTTGTGAATGTTCATAATGCTGATATATGTGAACGTGATATGATTATGACTATGAGAACGAAGTGTGGTGAGAAATGTGAATATGTGTTATATGATACCTATATATATACGTAATCTTATGCTTTGATTATTATGGTTATATTTCTCACCCTTCTGCTGTTTTATAATGCTCTATGAGGCATTGCAGATTAGGATGCTGGAGTCCTTTCGTGAAGTTAGTCTTCATTCTTTTGAGTCTGCTGCTCTGATATGTAACACCGGGTAGTTAGACTAGTATAGTCATTCTTTTGTGATACATTGCGATGTATCAGCTGATGTGGTTTTGTAATCTAACTGATATGATGTATTAATCTGGATGACTTATGTGCATTTGAATTAATATTTTGAAAAACGATCAAATGATTTTATCTTCCGCTTAAATTGAAAATGTTACATATTTTATGGAGCAAATAGTGAAAGTGGCTTATTGGTGAAATTGTGGCATTCTTCTTTTATACCTTATTATAAAACCTTTTTACTCTGATAATTTGTATGTGCTTAATTGTTTTATATGCATTTATTTGGGTATAGAAGGGGGTGTTACAGAGGTGACACGAACAAGGTCGATGGCGGACGCACAAGGCGGCCGACTTACATGGTCGAAAATGGCTCGATAAAATCGAGAGTTTGTTTTTTTTTTTTAAAATGGTTATGTAATCAAGAGTCAACAAAGACAATAGCAATATTTACACTAAAACCATGCAAACATATGGTCTAGTCAGCAAAAAAAAAATCGAGACATGCGAAAAAAACGCGAACTCCTTGAAAAAAAAATTTTTAGGTAAAAAACAGCAAAAAAGCATAAACAAACTGATCAGTTCGCGCCGCAAAGGGTGTTCGCGCCGCGAACTGAGAAAAATGAACATTCTGTTTTTTGCATGTTCGCGCCGCAAAGGGTGTTCGCGCCGCGAACTAAGAAAAGTTTTGATTCTGTTTTTGACAGTTCGCGCCGCGACCTGAAGCGAAAAATACAGTATTTGCTGTATTTTTTGCTGTCTTTTGTGATTTCCTTCCTTTTTATTGGTTCTAAAAACTGATTTATTGGTCCCCTTAGAACCTTACATGATATGCTCAGTACAACAACACATAAAAGAGGAAGTAAAATTAATATAAAAGCAAAAAGTAAAGAGAGAAAGGTTTGAAATGGATACCCAAGAGCTTTCTATCTTTCTTGCAAGTCCTCCACTGATTTTTGTTGGAGGTGCTCTCCACTCTTCACTCTATGTTGTGAAGGTTTTGTTTCTCAATGGTCCTCTTGTGCTTCTATGTCACTCTTTTTTTCCTAGTTTTTCTTCCTTTATATTTTTCTGGTTTTCAAGGTTTCTCTTGCTCTCTCTATTTTCTGGTTTTTGCAATGTGTAGAATCTGTAATGTGTGAAGAGTGAATCCTCCCTTTGTTTACAGCCCCTTGCCTTCTTATCTCTCCTCTCTAGGGTTTTCCCTTCTCCCCAAACATCAGATTTTTTATGGGGTAATGTCTCTTACCACCTTTTCTCATGTCACTCTCTTTCATTCCATTTCCATGTATATGGCTATGCTGCATTTTTCTGCACTACTTTACCATGCTGTCTTTTTCTGCAGCCCTCTACATTGCCCTCAATCCTTTCACCTCTTTGTTGGCTTATGATTGGACTACCCTCTTGGTCAATGTTAACCTTTGGACAAAATTTTGAAATTCTGATTTTTAGATGCATTATCATATGCCATTCCCTTGGTCTTGTGACATGTATATTTTGTGACATGAGGTAACTTGTTACTTCTTGCATGGGGCTGCTTTGGATCACATTAAAATCACCATTGGCCAAGCATGCATTGTCTTGATCTTGGCATGATTTTGATTAGAAACTTGAATGAAGATTAGAAATAGATTAGTTTCTAAACATTACTTAGAGTTGGATTTTGTAACAAATGTGACATTCTTGCAAATGTCATGAAATTTTCTTTGTAATATTCTTGAATCTAGTCTTGAATTCATGAATCTTGAATTTTGAATTATGGGCTTCCCTTATGTCATTGAATTTGAAAGAAATGAAGAAATGAGTCAAGCCTTGAAAGAGGGCAAATTTTGGGGTGCAACAGCTGCCCCTATTCAAACGACTTGGACCTGAAGGGATGAAAAGCAAACGATTTCAAACATTCGAGGTAAAAGGTGATTGAATACAAAAGAACCCGAAAATTTTTCAACCGTAGAATGAAACCTCTGACATCGCCGTCAGGCACCTATGACAGGTAGTACATCTGACTTCGCCATCAGTCGTTGATCAAATACAAACACCTGACCTTGCCGTCAGCTCTTAATAGCATTCTAACTTCGCCGTCGGAACTCAACATCAAATCTGTGAGATCTGACCTCATCGTCAATATTCAACATAATCTGTAAAACCATCTGATTGGTAGAACATCTGATCTCGCCGTCAGTCCTCCATATCCTCTGACTTCACCATCAACTTACAACATAATCTGACTTCGTCGTCAATTAAAATCATTTGACTTCGCCGTTATTTCTCAAACCATTTTGACGTCGCCGTCAACCTTCTACAAGATCTGACTTCGCCATCAATTCTCCACATAAAATTTGGCAAAACACCTGACTTCGCTGTCAGTCCTTAACATCAAATTGGTAGGACACCTGACTTCGCCGTCACCCCTCCACAATCTGACTTCGTCCTCAACTCCTCTCATAGTCTGACTTCGCCGTCAATTCTTTACATAATCCGACCTCGCCGTCAACTCTCAACATAACCTGACTTCACCATCAACTCTCTTCATGATCTGACTTCGCCGTCGATTGTCTTCATAATTTGACTTCGCCGTTAATTCCCAACATGGCTTGACTTCGTCGTCAATTCTCTTCATAATCTGACCTCGTCGTCAATTCTCTTCATAATCTGACCTCGTCGTCGATTCCCAACATGGCTTGACTTCGTCGTCAATTCTCTTCATAATCTGACCTCGTCGTCAATTATCAAAATGGCTTGACTTCGTCGTCAATTCTCTTCATGATCTGACCTCGTCGTCAATTCTCTTCATAATCTGACCTCGTCGTCGATTCCCAACATGGCTTGACTTTGTCGTCAATTCTCTTTATAATCTGACCTCGTCGTCGATTCCCAACATGGCTTGACTTCGTCGTCAATTATCAAAATGGCTTGACTTCGTCGTCAATTCTCTTCATGATCTGACCTCGTCGTCTATTCCCAACATGGCTTGACTTCGTCGTCAATTCTCTTCATAATCTGACCTCGTCGTCAATTCTCTTCATAATCTGACCTCGTCGTCAATTATCAAAATGGCTTGACTTCGTCGTTAATTCTCTTCATGATCTGACCTCGTCGTCAATTATCAAAATCATTTGACTTCACCGTCACTTCATTTTGCTAAAAAGCGAGCATCGAACCCAAAGGTCGGCTCAACCCTAAGTTCAGAAGAACATTCTCTGATTCACCATCTGGGTGAAGAAATTCGTTGGGGAAACATAAACTTGAATAAATAGACTCCGCTAGGGAGACCGATAAGATGAACACATTTGTCAATGACCTGGATGGAGGTCTGGATACCATGTAGGATTGAGAAATATACTGATAACTGCTGGAGATACGCTTGAAAACAAAGGAGTGGCAACCCGGCTTATATTTTACATGCATATGTTTGAATATGGCGTAATGCTCCATACGAAATGGAAATGCTACGCGTTTGGGAGGATGTTATGCATGATGCAAATGCAAAGGAAACACTTTAGCAAAATAAATGCCAAAGAGGAAGGATTAATTCTGTCGGGGAAAAGACTAGACACGTCTAGTACAAACGTTGGGGAAAACAAAACCTGGATGGTCTTTTGAGCAAACTTCTGGGTAAAATTGTTCCGCTAAGAGAAAACCCACCCTGCTGGGGATTAGACAATGAGGGAACCAATATCAACCTTTGCTTGGGGAAATGAGCAATAAACTCAACAAATACAACTTCCACTCGAGGAATGAGTCAATGACCTAGACTCTGAGGGGAAAAGGAGCCAGTTGTTCAAACTCTATGGGGAAAACAAATTTCTGAATTCGTTCCACTGTTGAGGGATAAACCCACACCCGCTCACTGGAAACGATCCTGCTCTGCTGGAGATGTCAATCTTGACCTGCCGAGGATATCCTTTGATTGTCAAGGTTTCAAACTGCTGGGGTGAGCACTAGGGATCGCCCATGACTTTACTGGAGATGCCCCTGTCTGGGCTGAATATTGATTTGAAGATCTGATTAACCACGGGGTTGAAATACGTCATGCAATACACCCATGGTATTGAAAAGATGCCCCTGACTGTGCTGGATTTTGCTTTGGTGATCTTGAGTTTTGTGGGAGGACCCACAGTCTTTGCAAATAATGCCCCTGATTGGGCTGTTGATTGCGTTAAAGCTCTTGAATTTACCCAACAAAAGTTGCACAACTTCGTGGGGAACACCCACAGTCTTGCGGAGAATGCCCCTGACTGGGCTGATAATGATCTTGAAAATCTTTGAAATTGATCCTGGACCTGATCTCGCATATATGAACGCTTGATGATAATGATGTTCCATAATTGGAAATGCAAATGCAAATGCTAGAGTGGAGATGCAAGAGTTGGGGAGTATGATATGATTATAGGTATGCATATGATATAAGATGCTTATGAAGTCGAATGCGATGTGTATGATGCATATGATAATGATGGATGCAGGCAGGTGACTGGGAATGTAGGTGATGACATGGCGGACTTTTAGTGGTTTCCAATATAAATTGGACTTTGGGTTGGAAGTACCAGATGAGGGCTGGTATTCGGAGGGTAGACCAGATGGGACTGGTTGGCGAAAGGTTAAGTTGTCAAAGGAGGGCTGATTTTGTGGTTTGCTAGATGGGAGCTGGACTTTGGGATGAGGTTTACCAGACCAGAACTGGTGGCAAAAGGTTAAGTTGTCAGACGAGAACTGACTTCTAGGTTTGGTGTCAGATGGGAACTGACTTTGTGGTTTTCCAGACGAGGACTAGTTAAACGGAAGGCTAAAGGAAGGATGACCAGATGGGAGCTGGTTTAAGGGCTGACATGTATCAGAAGGGAATTGGTGTTTAGTGAAGGGTTGACCAGATGAGACTGGTTTGAAGGTAGGCTAAAGGAAGGGTGACCAGATGGGAGCTGGTTCAAAAGCTGACATATACCAGACGGGGCTAGGTATTCAGCAAAGGGTTAACCATATGGGACTGGTATTGGAGGTTTCGGTTTGTTTTGATGGGTGACAGGTTTAGGCTATGGGATGAAGAATCTAATGACAGCAAGGCCCTTTCGGAAGGTTAAGGTTATTGGGTGAGGTGATGGTATGGTTCCCCGACACTCGTTTTAAACTCAACAGTTCCTGATGAGGATGAACTTGCTTGAGTAGCTTGCCATGAGATGCCCTCAAGATGGCTTGCCCCAGAGTTTGTACCACGAATAGATTCATCATTGTTTAACTGATTCTTGTGGTTGGCTTCAACACACTTTTGAAGTAGCTTGCTCTTGAAAGAGCGTTGAAGCGACTTGACTTATCCTGATTGAACATTGGAGGGATCTATCCTTAAGTCAAAGAAACTTTGGGCCGCCTGCCCCTGATTGGCATGATCCACTTTTGATTAACCGCTTCTTGATGATCTGCCCCATGATCAACTGATGCTTGGGGATTAGCCTCAGACTGGTTTATTCCAACTTCTCGGATGTCAATGCCCCAGATCCATAGGGTGACAAGGTATACTTGATTTTGATTCAGACTTCTGAATAATTCAGTCCTGTTTGATTGCTTTGTGTTGGAATTTCCTCGATGCCAACTACTGACTTGCAATTAAAATTGTTTATTCGCGAATGATAATCTTAATGCGACGTTCATGCAAGTTTGAAATAAATGCCATTTATTAAGTGTCGTGGTAGTGAGACGAATGGACCGTTAGTCCAAACGCTGTGCTAATTTGATTGTTGTGAAAGATATAGCAAGGATATTGACACCAATACTGATGATTAGCAAATATGTGGGGATTCAGTTTACGCAACCTTGCAATAGTATGCTTTCATAATAAACCTCACCTCAATTAGGTCTTTCAAGGGTTGTAACGTGGTCTGGTTCACGGTTATAAAACAAAGGATATTAGGCTCAAAGTATGATTTGTACCCACCCCTTCTTCTTGATGATCTTCAGTCCTTCGTTTAATTAATTCTGCACCTATTTGTCTTGACGGTGTAAGCTTGATGGTTCAAGGTTTGCTCGAAATGGCAGTCACCTTATTTTGATGGAAGGATGTCAGTGCCCCTTGATTTGAATGGCCACTGAATCTTATTTTGTTTTTATTGAGGGTTTAAGGACCTCTTTTGATTTTTTTTCGATCCCTAACTTTTGCATGGACTGATTTTGCTTGTCAGATCCATCGGGATTGCCTTGATTTTTCCTAAGTCTCCTTTTGAGGTGCTTGACTTAGCAGGCTTTTGATGATTTTTTTTAATAATTTTGTTGGTGAATTGTGACTGCCATGTCGTGGGTCATTGATGAACAACCGTCTTCTGGATTTTGCTTTTGTTGATTCGAATGCGGGATTAGATTAATTGAACAACTACCCTGCCCCAGGTTGAGTGTAAGGGTTTGAATGTCCGAAGAAACTCCTACTTCTAGGCTCGAAGTGGTTGACTAGGGATTAACTCCTTATATCTCCGGTGTTTAGGGGATTTGAAACAATGCCTGTACATCATTGACGAGATTTTATCCGAAAGCATATAGTTTGCAATTATGGGTATTTCGTTTTCGTCATCCTCCCTTCAATATTTGCAAAAACAACAGTGATATAATGGAGTGGACAAAAGTGTATGTGTCTGTGATAAGTGGAAATAACGAGTAATACGACGTGACCAATTCGGAAAATGCATAATCATTTCATTAATATCACCATTCAAAACAACAATGTTTAAACACAAGTAGCAATTAACAAGAAGTAAACTACAAATGCAAATGATGAAAAGTGCCCAAGGACTTCCAATGTTGAGGACGTCTTCCTGTCTGGACCACTGGCTTCTGGAAATGACCCTTGAAATCTTCGAGCCTAGACAGCTGAGAGGTTGACATGGACAACCAAACTTCCTTCTGGAAAAGAGATGTACCATTTGTCAATTAGTTGTTGCACCTTGGTTTGGAAGGCTTTGCACTCTTCAGTCGAGTGCCCCATGGATCCTCCATGATATCCACACTGAATATTGGGATTGTACCCAGGAGGGTAAGGTTCTGGCATAAGCTTAAGAGTTTTAGGCTCCAACAATGAGTTTTGAATCAAAGGCGAGAGAAGCTGACTGTGCGACATAGGGACTGGATGAAGAGGAGCAGTCCTTCTTTCCAAGTTGTTGTTGGGCCTATTCTGATTGCGGCGCTGATTCGGATGACCTCGGCCATGGGCTTGTTAATTTGTATGAGGAGTGACCCATAGCTTGTGGGAAGAAGCTTTAAGCATGGCTGATTTCCCTTAAGGATAACATGGCACTAGTAATGATGCCTGTTGAGCAGATGAGGGACCACAGAAGTTCTTGATATCACTCCATTAAAAACAGTGTTTCAAGTTTCTTCTACCTCTTGTACACCTGAAACATCCTCAAATTCATCAGAATCAGAAATTCATCCTGATTTTCTCATTAATCCATCTGACAAATACCCTGTGCATGAACCTGAACCTGAACCTGAATCAACCTTACCTACTAAAACCTTCATTTCAGACCCTATGCCTCCACCTGCATCTTCATCTGAGATGATTGTTCCTACTTCCAATCCATCATCATCTGGTATATCTTGTGCCCAAGTGTCTTCTCTTTATCATAACTTATCTTATGGTTTCAAACTAAAAGATTTTTATGATAGAGTTGAGCCTTCTGAACCTTTGGAACCTCTGAAACCAAAGCTCATTCAGGCCCTTCCATCTGTAATCCTTTCATATATTCAATCTATGAACAATGAAGGATCATTAGCCACCATATCTGCTACATCTGGTAAAGCTGCTGTTTCAGCTCTGCATCCTGCATCTGATAACACAGTTGCATCTGATAAGCCATCAAACTCTGCATTCGTACCATACTCCAATGCATCTTTTGATATTGTTTACCCATGCACAAGACCTCAACCAACTCTGCTCAATGCATTAAACAGATCTTTACCTCAAAAACCAGAAATTCCATTCATTCCTTATGTTCCCCCACCTCTGATTTCCATCTCTAAATCACTGATTCCACCAACTCCAAAACCTAAACAAATGACTCTGGAAACCTTGCTTAAACCACCACCCAGACTTAATATTGATCATTTATTTCAAACGTTTTTGCAAGAAATATAGATGTCTTTAGGTACTGTTCAGAAGAGATGCTCTGAAACTATGGATGCAAATGAGACTGACATCATCTGGAAAGGTTTTGTCAATAGATTCAATACAGTAGCTTCTAATCTGAAGAACATCTGTTCTGATGATGCAAAGCTCAGAGCTGAAAGAACTCAATTCTGGATTGTAAACAAGACTGAACCTCTGCTTTGTTTGGATGCTCCTCCACCTCCTCCTCCACCAGAACCAACTGCCACTACACTAACTATGACTCTGGTAGAACCCTCTTCAGGATCTCCAGAACATATGGCAATTGACTCTGTTCAGGCTGCAGAACCTCCATTTCCTTCATCAGAGACAAAGACAGAAAATCCAGATTTTGGAGACAAGATTGCTGCTCTGGAAGCTGGTCAATCTGAAATAAGATCTTGGATGGCGAAGCAAGACAAGAAATCTGAGGACATGTCAGAGTGGATGTCTAAACAAGATGAGAAGAATGAGACAATAACTAAGTTCATGTCAAAGCAAGAGCAATCACAATCTGAGATCACAGACCTATTGAAGATGCTTTTGTCAAAACACTCTTAGATTTTTTTTCTCATGTTTGTGCATCTGTTGTTTTTGCATCTGAATGTTATTGTTATATCTTCTGATATTTTCCAATGTACTTTTGCTCTGTTATGATTAAATGAATCAGTTTGTTATTCTCCATTGAATTATCTGCTCTTGTTCCTTTTATTTGTCTTTATTAAAAGTTTTTTACTTTTTGCTTATGACAAAAAAGGGGGAGAAAATAAAGATTTGAACTATTTAATATAATTTCACTAGAATGAATCTTCAGACATATCTACTCTTTCTAATATCTAAATTGACTATTTCAGAACTTTTGATAAGAACACTCTATAAAAGAATCTCTGAGTTTCTCAGATCATTTATCTTTTATCAAACTCTGAATCTCATATCTGCAAGATAGTCTGACCCTTGATTATTACAAAGACAAACAAGATCTAACTCTGAAGATTACTCAAGATAAAAAGGGAAGTTTCTATTCCTTTTTCATATTCAACTCAGGGGGAGATTCATCATCTCAGGGGGAGTTATAATTCTTTATGTTCAATTAAATAAAATTTCTGATACTTTTTGTCATCATCAAAAAGGGGGAGATTGTTAGAACACAGATTGGTTCTTAATAATTACTCTTTGTTTTGATGATAACTGTTAGGAAATTTATATTTAAGAATTATATACTCTAAAATTTGTTTGAGAGTTTTATTGCAGATTAATATTACATTAACTCTCTAGAAGCAAATCTGCCTTGAATACAAGAAGCTATTCTGACTCTGAAGCGCCAGATGCACCTTACAGAAGAATCTGTTTGCTCCTTACAGAAGATCCTGAACGTAGTCTCCAGAAGGATCTGAAGCAAGAAGCTACAGAACATTCTGAGTCAGAAGCATCTGAAGATAGTCAGAAGCATCTGAAGATAATCAGAAGCATCTGAAGATGAAGCATCAGAAGTATAGAAGAATATTGATTGAAGAGTTTCTCAAAGCATTAGTCTACAGAAGTTTCTGAAAGTACCTACGCTGCCAAGTACTGAAGTTCTGTGTCAAGATGCTCTGATGATCAACACGCTAGAAGCACACACGCTGCAGAAGACTCTGATACAGCATAGTTCTGAATCTCATTAGAAGACTCTGATCCATTCAGACTCTGAAGAACTTGCTGAAACTGAAGAAGTGTTTTCAAGAATATATCCGTTGGAACTATTCAACGTCTCTTTCCTTATTTGTGCTAGACACAATTACACGGACAAAAAGTATTTTTCTGTGCCATCTATTTCAAGGAAAGGTCAGTGCATGTGAAGACAAAAAGGCTCAGACCTTTTGAGACTCTCTTTTCAACGTTCAGCTTGCATGATTCAGCTGCCTATAAAAGGAGATCCTCACTTCTTTCTTCAGTTACACGCTTGCTGAAAAGAAATCATAATATTCTATAAGCTCTCATTCTTATTCTTCATAGAATCTCATATTACTTAAACTTAAGAGAAAAATCACTGTTGTGATTATAGCTTTATAGAAGCATTAAAAACTCTTGTATTTAATTTACATTGTTTGTAAAGGATATTCCTTAAGAGGATTCAGTTAGAATCAGTAGCTCTTGAGAAGACTAAGAACTGTAGTTCTTAGGTGATACTATTGTAATCAGTTTGATTTAATAGTGGATTAAGTCCTTGTTGAGAAAGGCAAATCACTCTGGAAGGGTGGACTGGAGTAGTTGTTAAACGAACCAGGATAAAAATAATTGTGTGATTATTTTCAAGCATTAATTTTCCATACTTATTCAACCCCCCTTCTAAGTATTATCTCACCTTCAACTCCTACTTCTAGGCTCGAAGTGGTTGACTAGGGATTAACTCCTTATATCTCCGGTGTTTAAGGGATTTGAAACAATGCCTGTACATCATTGACGAGATTTTATCCGAAAGCATATAGTTTGCAATTATGGGTATTTCGTTTTCGTCATCCTCCCTCCAATATTTGCAAAAACAACAGTTATATAATGGAGTGGATAAAAGTGTATGTGTCTGTGATAAGTGGAAATAACGAGTAATACGACGTGACCAATTCGGAAAATGCATAATCATTTCATTAATATCACCATTCAAAACAACAATGTTTAAACACAAGTAGCAATTAACAAGAAGTAAACTACAAATGCAAATGATGAAAAGTGACCAAGGACTTCCAATGTTGAGGACGTCTGCCTGTCTGGACCACTGGCTTCTGGAAATGACCCTTGAAATCTTCGAGCCTAGACAGCTAAGAAGTTGACATGGACAACCAAACTTCCTTCTGGAAAAGAGATGTACCCTTTGTCAATCAGTTATTGCACCTTGGTTTGGAAGGCTTTGCACTCTTCAGTCGAGTGCCCCATGGATCCTCCATGATATCCACACTGAACATTGGGATTGTACCCAAGAGGGTAAGGTTCTGGCATAGGCTTAAGAGTTTTAGGCTCCAACAATGAGTTTTGAATCAAAGGCGAGAGAAGCTGACTGTGCGACATAGGGACTGGATGAAGAGGAGCAGTCCTTCTTTCCAAGTTGTTGTTGGGCCTATTCTGATTGCGGCGCTGATTCGGATGACCTCGGCCATGGGCTTGTTAATTTGTATGAGGAGTGACCCATAACTTGTGGGAAGAAGCTTTAAGCATGGCTGATTTCCCTTAAGGATAACATGGCACTAGTAATGATGCCTGTTGAGCAGATGAGGGACCACAGAGTTTTACTGGTATATCGTGAGAATACTCAATGTTTGCTATGAATGCGTTGGTTTCATCCTTGTCTTCCTCATGGAAATCATTGAAGGATTCAGTCTCACTGGCTTGGTTGCTGGAGGCGTCTTGGATTTGTCCACTTTTAAGGTAGCTTTCGACGCGCTCTCCTACAATCACAAGGTCAGAGAAGCTTGGTGGCGTACAGCCAGCCATTCTTTCAAGATAAGTGCCATGCAAACTGTTGATGAACATTTCAGTCAGCTCTTTGTCCGAGAGTGGTGATTGCACTCTTGTTGCGAATTCTCTCCACTGTTGTACATATCCCTTAAAGGGTTCGTTTTCATTATGAGAAAGGCTTTGCAACTACATGCGGGTGGGAATAGTGTCTAGGTTGAACTGGTAAAACTTTAGAAAAGCGCTAGCTAGGTTCCTCCATGATTGGATATGGCTTCTTTCTAGGCCCGTGTACCAAATTAATGATGACCCACTCAGACTTTCTTGAAAACAATGAATCATCAGCTTATCGTCATGAGTGTAAGAGGTCATTTTTCGGCAGTACATCACCAAATGACGCCTCAGGCAACTAAAGCCGGTGTATTTCTCAAAGTTGGGTATCTTGAATCTTGGAGGGATCACCAAATCTAGCACTAGACACATATCCGCAGCATCGAGGTCGGGCATGTGAGACACTCTCATAGCTTGAATTGTCTCCTCAAGGGCGCGAAGCTTTTCTTTCATGGGATCAGTCATTGGCATCCTCTGGGGTCGAGTAGGAACGTTTACTTGCAGAGGATGGCCATCAAGCGGAAGATCATACAATGGATTATTCGTCATGATAAATCCTTGTGGGGGATCAACATTCTGGCGGTCATTCTCTGGCATAGCTACTTCTGCTTGCTTTATCTGAATGGCACTTCAAGGCGTCTATGCTCCTTTTGCTTCAAACACTTCACAGCTCTCACGAGTTCAGTAGAAGTGTCGGGAAATCAATTGCGGGTTATGAACAAGGATGGGTAAGCTTTTGGCACGGGTTAGGGAAGAAAATGCAAAATGATGCAGATATGCTTATGCAAATGCAATGCAATGAGTGCACACGAGAATAGATCCTCATCAAGAATTAAAGTTACAAATCCTGCAAGACAACAAAAGGGTATCTCTCACCTCGGGTGGGCAATCTATTGGTTTATAAGAGGGCATCCCAAAAGGCTTTTAAACAAAGTCCCATGCACTAACCCTCAAAAGTTTTCCATCATAACGACTACTCGTAAGACGGTAATCCCTTCAAAAGGATGAACACAGAGTTATGTTTTAGCAACCTTTGGAATAAGGTTCTACAAAGGTCCTCAGAGTCACGGAATACCACGTCGGAAATAAAACGCCGTTACGACTACACATAGGACATAATCTTTCCAACGGGGTCTCATCTGAGCGGTGGAATTCGATCCAACTCAACGAGTCCTACGTCTCGCAAATCAGAAAGAAACCACCTCCTAATCTTAGTGTATACTCGAAAGCTCGGGTAGAAAGCTTTATCCTCACAAACCATCCCAATAAACCCAACAGTTAGTGAACACAACATAACATAATAAATAAATAAAAGCAAATAAACCACACGTGCGACAAGAAAATTAGGCTTGGCTCGCTAGGTTCCCCAGCAGAGTCGCCAGCTGTCGGTACTCGAAAAATACATCGCGCAACGACGGGGAGGCAAAAAAGAAAGGACAGAAGAGTCGCCACCAAACTTTATTTATCCCATGAGGGGAAAGGAAAATATCGAGAAAACCTTAAGAAAAGAACGGATAAGATGGTCTCGCAACCAAGAACGGGTTTGGAAGCCGGTTATGCGAGGGGAAGGTATTAACACCCATCGCATCCATCGTACTCGATGGGAACCATTTGTTTGTCGACGTGTGAATTTATTGGCTTAAATGTTATGTTATAAAAGTGTTTTCCAAAGGGTAAAGAAAGAGGGTTTAGAAACTAAGAAATGAGGCAACAGGGAAGAAGAGAGAAAGGTTGGACTCGGTAGGACTTCGCAGTCTTAGGCCTACGTATTCTCAATGGATATGAGAAAATCAGAGTCGACGTAGTTCGGGGAACTACAGATATAAGGGGGAATGTGCTCGGCAAGGATTGTGGCCCTTGTGCCTACGTATCTTTACTTGAAAAAGTAAAGAATCAGAGCAGCCGTAGTTCGGCCTACGGTGTGTTGATGTTTTGTGGATGATGCTATCGTGCGCATTCTAGCAGTTTAGGTGTTTTGTTGCTCGCATGTGAGGAGACTTATGCGTTACCTGTTTGCGGTAGAACGGACGTAACATATCCTTTTTGAAAGATATTAGGTTTTCGCCAGGCGAGGCAAGATGTCACATTTGATTTGTGGATTTGTTTTTTAGGGGTGAGATAGGTCCTCGGATAGTAACCCCTTGCGGGTAGTACCCAATTCTTTATCTCAAAGTTTTTATTATGGAAATGGTGTGGCGAACGTAGCGTCTTCATATTGAAAGAAGAGTATCGAGACCACCCCCACTACAGTGAGCATCCCAATACTCGGAGAGGAAGAAGACTACACTTAATCCTCTCTCTTTAATTCAATGCGAAGAGAACTTCGTTCTATTATTAAAGGTGTTTTTGGTTTTGAATGGTAAGTGCTTTTGCGACAGAGAACCCTACGGTAAACGTCAGCACTCGGGATAGGAGAAGGCCTACGCCTAACCACTCCACGACCATTCAAGTTTTTGTCATGAGAAGAGTTTTAAAAATGCGCTCGGTATGGGGCCGAGGTTTTTAGGTGACAAAGGCTGCAGAAAGAAGTTGTAGAGGGAGATAGGTGGCGGATAAAGTCACGTCTTCGTATTGAAAGACGAGTATCGAGACCACCCATACTACAGTGAATATCCCAACACTCGGAGAGGAAAAAGTCTACACTCAATCCTCTCTCTTTAGTTCAATACCAAGAGAATCGATTTATTTACTGTAAGTGTTTTGAAAATGCACTTGGTACGGGGCCGAGGTTTTTTAGGAGAAAAAGGTGTGGATGAAAATGTCTTCGTATTGAAAGACAAGTATCAAAACCACCCACACTACAGTGAGCATCTCGACACTCGGAAAGAAAGAAGTCTACACTCAACCCCTTCTCTTTAGTTCAATACAAAGAGAACTTTACCCTTTTATTAAATATGGTGAATTGGCTTAACAATCGTTTGATAAAATTCGCTTGACGTTGGGTCAAGGGTTTAATTGCTTAAAAAGGTTTGAGGTGACACGAACAAGGTCGATGGCGGACGCACAAGGCGGCCGACTTACATGGTCGAAAATGGCTCGATAAAATCGAGAGTTTGTTTTTTTTTTTAAAATGGTTACGTAATCAAGAGTCAACAAAGACAATAGCAATATTTACACTAAAACCATGCAAACATATGGGCTAGTCGGCAAAAAAAAAATCGAGACATGCGAAAAAAACGCGAACTCCTTGAAAAAAAATTTTTTAGGTAAAAAACAGCAAAAAAACATAAACAAACTGATCAGTTCGCGCCGCAAAGGGTGTTCGCGCCGCGAACTGAGAAAAATGAACATTCTGTTTTTTGCATGTTCGCGCCGCGAATTGAGAAAAGTTTTGATTCTGTTTTTGACAGTTCGCGCCGCGACCTGAAGCGAAAAATACAGTATTTGCTGTATTTTTTGCTGTCTTTTGTGATTTTCTTCCTTTTTATTGGTTCTAAAAACTGATTTATTGGTCCCCTTAGAACCTTACATGATATGCTCAGTACAACAACACATAAAAGAGGAAGTAAAATTAATATAAAAGCAAAAAGTAAAGAGAGAAAGGTTTGAAATGGATACCCAAGAGCTTTCTATCTTTCTTGCAAGTCCTCCACTGATTTTTTTTGGAGGTGCTCTCCACTCTTCACTCTATGTTGTGAAGGTTTTGTTTCTCAATGGTCCTCTTGTGCTTCCATGTCACTCTTTTTTTTCTGGTTTTTCTTCCTTTATATTTTTCTGGTTTTCAAGGTTTCTCTTGCTCTCTCTATTTTCTGGTTTTTGCAATGCGTAGAATCTGTAATGTGTGAAGAGTGAATCCTCCCTTTGTTTACAACCCCTTGCCTTCTTATCTCTCCCCTCTAGGGTTTCCCTTCTCCCCAAACATCAGATTCTTTATGGGGTAATGTCTCTTACCACCTTTTCTCATGTCACTATCTTTCATTCCATTTACATGTATATGGCTTTGCTGCATTTTTCTGCACTACTTTCCCATGCTGTCTTTTTCTGCAGCCCTCTACATTGCCCTCAATCCTTTCACCTCTTTGTTGGCTTATGATTGGACTACCCTCTTGGTCAATGTTAACATTTGGACAGAATTTTGAAATTCTGATTTTTAGATGCATTATCATATGCCATTCCCTTGGTCTTGTGACATGTATATTTTGTGACATGAGGCAACTTGTTACTTCTTGCATGGGGCTGCTTTGGATCACATTAAAATCACCATTGGCCAAGCATGCATTGTCTTGATCTTGGCATGAATTTAATTAGAAACTTGAATGAAGATTAGAAATAGATTAGTTTCTAAACATTACTTAGAGTTGGATTTGTAACAAATGTGACATTCTTGCAAATGTCATGAAATTTTCTTTGTAATATTCTTGAATCTAGCCTTGAATTCATGAATCTTGAATTTGGAATGATGGGCTTCCCTTATGTCATTGAATTTGAAAGAAATGAAGAAATGAGTCAAGCCTTGAAAGAGGGCAAATTTTGGGGTGCAACAATGACGCCTTGATCTAACAACTTTTGGATGCCCATCTTCAATTCATGACAACTTTGGGGATCTTCCAAACAACATTGACAATCCTCGGTACATCTTGGGATGATATTCTTCATTAGCAATTGTTCTTTAACAACTACAAAGGAGGTCTTCATCTTGTCAACTTTCGACACCAACTTCTTCCCTTTTGACTCTTCAACCATGTTTGTAGCATGGTTTGGCATTGGATTATTAGTTACATTGGGAGTGTTCTTGGTGAAATTGATGGCTTTCGAATTAATGAGATCTTGTACCACGTACTTCAAAGCTTTGCAATTTTCGATATTATGGAATTTGCAACGGGCATTTGTATCATAGCCGGGATGTAGGATAGCTGGGGGAGCCTTCATTTCTCTCAATTGTACCAAAGATCCTTTAAGTAATAATGGAAGCAACCTAGCATAATTTGTTGGAATAGGATCAAACTTTTTCTCAGGGTCTCCTTTGCCTTGGTGGACCCTGATAATAACTTTGACGTTGTTGTTGGTAGGGAACTTGAACAGCCGATTGACTTGTAGGTATGGAGAGAGGTTGACTTGGAGTAACAGCGGCCACATGATGATAAGAGTCTTGTATGCTTTGGCTTTCCCCTTATTCATCAAGGTGGTGCTCGTTTCCCCTTCTCTTTTCCTTGCAAAACCTTGGTAAAGCTTCTTTGATCCGCCAGAAACTCTATCAGCATTCTGAATCTTCCCAATCTTTATTATGTTCTCGATCCTCTCACCAGCCATAACTAAATCCGAGAATACAGAGGATGTGCATCCAGCCAAGCGTTCTAGAAAAGGACCTTGAAGAGTCCCTATGAACATATCTGTCAATTCTCTTTCAAGAAGATGAGGCTGGACTCTAGCAGCTAAGTCCCTCCATCTTTGTGCATAGGTCTTTGAACGCTTCACCAGATTTCTGGGTCAAAACTTTGGAGTTGTGTGCAATTAGGCGCTGTCGCTACTGCGAAAATCGGCGCCGGCTAAATAGAAGAGTCGCCACCAGTGCGTTATTTATCCCAACGGAGGGAAAGGAAATGCTCAAAGTAAACCTACCGCAAAGATGGGAAAGGAATGGTCATCGCAACCAAATCCTGGATTCGGGAGTCGGTTACGCAAGGGGAAGGTATTAGCACCCCTCACGTCCGTCGTACTCGACGGGATCCACGCTTGCTGGTTCGTCTAAAGGATGCAAAACAATCTATCTACGACTGCTAAATCTAAACGGAAAGAAACTAGACTCGATAGAGCGTCGCACTCTATGCCTACGTATTCTCAAGAGAGAAAGTCAGAGTCATCGTAGTTCGGGAAACTACAGGGAATCGGCTCGCCAAGACCGTCTTGTGCCTACGTACTTCCACACAGCATGAAAGATCAGAGCTTACGTAGTTCAGGCTAACTACGGCTAGACAGGGCGTTCTCAATCATACAGGAGTGAGAGATCAAGTTGGTTAGAAAAGGTACGGGAACCTACAGGAACTAGAACTATGGTCTGATCTCAAATGCACAAGGGCAAGAGAAAAGGAATAACATCAGTCGTCAGCGGGAAAGTCTCGATCGCACAGCAGCGAGAGAACAGAGAGGTTAGTTGTTAGTGTGCTCGCTAGGATATCGCATCCTATGCCTACGTACTCTCGTATGGCACGAGAGATCAGAGCTAACGTAGTTCGACGGGAAAACGAGTCTCGATTGCACGGGGGCAAGAGAAGGGGTCTCGATCGCCTGAACGCGAGAGAAAAGGGGTTTCGCTCGCACGGGGCGAGAACAAAGAGGAAGCAGGCCTACACCTAAACGGGAAGGAACTCGGGACACACACGCAAGAACCTAAGACGTATGAGCGAATGCGTCGCATGGTATCCTAAGGGTACCATACTAGACATCCTAGACGATTGAGAAGTAACTCTTCAACTGTCATTTCCTACGTATCTAACAATACAGCTCACAACACTCGACGGTTGCCTGAAGACTTGAATAAGACGATGATGATATTGAACGAAGCAGCTCTTGGGCTCCTGACATGCGCGCAAGCTCCATTCCAATCTTCTCCTCTCTGGATCCTTGATGATGACGCTCGAACCAGAACAATGTAACGCTTAGACCGTCATGGTTTGACTTATACGAGAAATCGAACTCTGAGAGGTAGCGTATTAATATCCGTGTCAAAGACAAGATAGAGAAATGATATCGAAAATCACCCTCCAATTGAATCGTGTCACACGGCCAGCCAGAAATAAAATCGAGAATAAAATCAGATAGAAAAGAAAATAGGAAAGAAATCCACCGCAAAATGGAAATAATAGTCTACTCCTAAAATACGACAAAAATAATCTCCTAAGGAAAAATATATCCTAAAAAGAATTAAAACTAAAATCAATTCTATCCTTTCAAAGAAATTAAACTAAGTCCTAAGTTCTTCTTTAAAAGGAATTAAATTCCTAAAAGAAAATATTATCTAAATTCACTAAAAGAAATTATACCTAAAAGTTTTATTCCAAGAAATTAGGATATTCTAATAAAAAATATTAAACTACTCCTAAAACAATATTACAATTAAAAGTTGCACTAATACATAAAAAAAATAAAAGTGCAGGGGGAGGGGTACAACAGTCATTACAGGGGGTACTGCAGTAAAAAAAAGAAAACAGGAGACATTGGGCTGGGCCCAAAAAAACACATACACACAAAAAAGGGGAAGGGGGTGCGTTACGCAAAGACGGGAGTGTGCGAACCAAAAACAATGGGCCTTTGAAGCCTAATCCCCCCCCCACACACAGCCCTCTCTCTCTCGTTCACTCTCAGAACCCTAACACTGTTCACACAATGCGTCGTTCCACTCTTGCTCCCTTCCCCTCTCTCGTTCAACTCTCTCCATCCTATCTTCGTTTCTCAAACTCCACATTCCTCTATCAATTCTCACCCCTTGTTTCAATTCTTTCAAAACAAATAAACGTAAATCCTTGGAAACCGAAAAAAGAAAAAAGATACGTGGCTTGTGTGTTGTTGAAGATCTGGATCGGTGATGAAGATTCTTGGAGTGATTTCTGGAGACTTCTTGCACAAAATCTGGAAATGGCGATGAAGGATACCGAAGGTTCTCCTGAAGATCTTGATGAACCTTGAAGCATGAAGAACGATGAAGGTTGTTACACAACGAATGTCGCAGGTTCTATAAAAATCGTTTAAAGATCTTAACGATTCTTGAACATCTAAAAATCTGGAAAAAGATGTTGTGGATGAACTTGATGAAGTTCGGAGCAATGATGAACACGCGGAGCAGCGGACGAAAATGTTGATGGAGCTTCGTCGAAGGTTTGATGAAGATCTGGAGATCTTAAGATCTGATGAGTTTGGACGAATACCAAATGAAGATACTTGAGGAACGAAGTTTGGATCGATGATGATTCTCGATGAAGAACGGATGAACACTAACAGCAAGTTGAGGATCGCCGAAGGTTCTATGCAGATCGTTTGAAGCTCTGATGATGTTTGTTAATGATTAACGAACTATGAAGAAATCTGGAAATTGGATGAATGTGTTCTTGATGTTTCTGGCGGATCTGGAAATTTGATAATGAAGATGCCGATTCTTGATGTTGTTTGACGATCCTGGAAAATCTGTGGAGATGATGATGATCGCGAGGAAGATCTTGATAGATCTGGAAGATTATTGAGGATCTGATGAAGTTTCCGGCGAGCCTCCGGCGACGGTTGCGGTGGCCGGAGGTGGTTGCATGGCCGGCGGCGGGGTCTCCGGTGAGGGATGCAGGTGTCATTCATGCAAGCAGAGGGGAGAGAGATGAGGACACGTGTGGTACGCGTGGCGAGAGCTGGTGATGTGAAAAAAATAAGGTGAACCTTTTTTGAAGAGACGCGTGGAGCTTCTTATAGCTGGACACATGGCACCTTTGACTGGACTTGGACCCACGAAAATGGATAATGGCCCATTAAAGACTTAAAGACTCTGTTAATGGACTAATACTGGTTAATGCAAGCTAATGACTATTAAATGACCAATTAATTGAACTAATCTAATCCTAATTAACAAAGACAATTAACCCTAATCAATTAATGTCCTAATTAAAACTAAAAAATCAATTAATATTCTAAAATCTATTTAAAATCTATTTAATAAAACCTAAAATCTATACTATTTAAATCTATCATACTATTTAAATCTATATTAAAATCTATTAAAAAACTATACTATTCTATTTAATAATAAAACTAATATCTAATATACTAAAAATCTATTAAAACTATATTAAAACTAGAGAAAATTATTTAAAAAGAAATATCTATTAATATCTAAAATGAATTATTCTAAAAAATAGAAAATTGTTATTAAAACTCTATTAAAAGAATGAAACTCCTAAAAATGATTAAAATCAATTAAAATTCTAAAAAATAAAGGAAAGATCTAAAAAGAGCAATAAAGCTGATTAAATCGATTAGAGAACAACTACGCAGTTATAGCGCAATAAGCGGTAGAAACCGGGCACAGAGACGGCCTGAAAACACAGGGAACGAGCACCAATTCTCAAAAAATCCTCGTATTGGCCTGAAATGCCTGAAACGCCAGGGGAGGCTATAATCCCGATAAAGTCAATCTGACTGAAAAAATGCAATGTATGTAGTATACGAATGCGAATGCGAAATGCGTCGAAACATAAACCAGATATGGAAACCGGTTGGTCAAATTTTGGGGTGCAACAGGCGCCATGTCAAAATTGTATTAGTAGTGTTTTAGAAATGCCTCGACTAACTCTTTCCATGTCTTGATATACGTACCTTCCAACTGCATGTACCATTTAAGGGATTCCCCACTGAGGCTATCTTGAAAGAAATGCATTATTAGTTTTTCATCGTCGGAATATGCAGCCATCTTCCTACAATATGATCGAATGTGGGTTCGGGGACAGCTGGTCCCTTTGTATTTTTCAAAGTCGGGGACTTTGAACTTGAGTGGAATCTTAACACCGGGTACTAAACACATATCCGCGACATCTAACCCAAAAGTGCTTGGGCCTTGTAACCCTTTGACTGTCTCTTGTAAGGCAAGTACTTTCTTTTCTAGATCAGTAGTTGGTGTTCCAGAAGTGTCTACAACCAAGTCGTCGTGAGGGTTGTAGAAACCTTCGTGATCATCAAAGTGGATTGTCTCCACCAGGAGTAGGGATTGCGCCTGCGCCAACAGAAGTAGGGATTGTGCCACCAGGAGCAGGAATTGCACTTGCAGGAGTGGCACCAACAGGAGTGGGATTTGATCCCGTAGTAGCAGGAATTGGAGCGTTAGTAGCATTTCTCTCCACAACTTGTCTCATCTTTTCTTGTCCTCTAGCCATAGCCTGGATGACTTCCATCAGCTGGCCCATCTGAGTCTTCATTTGGGTCATCTCTTCCCTAAAAGTGGCTTGATTCTGCTCAATCTGATCCATTAGTAATCTTTGCTTGCCACGAGTGTAGTAGGGATGTCGGGAAGTCAACTTACTTACTGCGAATGGAGGTCAAGTTTTTTTTGTAAGTTTTGGTTTTGTTTTGTGAAATGTGGAATGATGTATGAATGCATATGAAACAAATATGTTATGCGCAAAGCTCTTAGTAACCTTGTTAGTTATTATTAAGAATATAAACATTTTCATTGCAATCAATCAGAAGAGACATAATAGAACAAAAACTTCCATTTCATTAAGGCTCGAGGCCAAGTTCAAATACAAAATACAAGAGATACACTTCTTAAACAAATTACAAATCAACTCTAAAGGTGACTCCTTGGGCTCTACGAACCGCCTCGAAATCTATAACAAGCTCTCCCATTGTTTCCTTGCAAAACTTCACAAAGTCGAACACAGGGATAAGAGTGTTTTCAGGAGTCATCACTTGATCAGCCACCTTCAATTTTTTAGGGATTTGGTGAAGCACAAAGTTGGAGAATCCCTCCAAGTTCACAAATTTGTTCTTCCACTCCGCATAGAGAATTTGGAGATTGTTGATGATGTCATCTCTTTGAAGTACAACAGCTTCCGCTTGACGACAACGTCCTTCCCAATAGTGGCAACTGTCTTGCAGCTCTAGGTATAACTCATCATAGATTCCATCTTCCAGTCTTCTGATTTCCTCAATAGCTCTACCCAACTGGTACTCTGCTTGTACGAAATCTCGCTGCGCATTCTCCTTTTCCAATAATTCACGAGCTAATTGATCTTTGCAGCCTTTCATAATGCCTTTCAGCTTGTGAATCTGGGCCTCAAAGCTTTCCCTTTCACCTTTCTTCATTTGGGTGGCTATTCTTGTATCGTTTTGTAAGTTTCTGACCTTTCGCCACACTCGGTCCAATTTTTCATTTTGGTAATCCAAGTCGGCGTTGGCGCTTTCGAGTGCTTCACCAACCCAGTCTTTCTTTCCTTTATCTTCCCTAGCCCTTTTCTTACTATCCTCAAACTTTTCTTTCAACTCTTTGCTCTTGTCTTCCCAAGCTTCGCTTTTCTGCTTAGTTTTATTGAGTTGAATTCGAAGTTGAGTGTTTTCATCTTCAAGTTCTTGGATTTTAGCCTTAAGTTTCTCCATGTCTTCGGGTAAGATCGGCTCAGGTTCAGGATTCGGTGGGAAAGCAGATGCATCAAAGACAAAAGGTAACCTGACTTCTTTCGCCCTCTCTTTCACCCATCTGACATAAGGTTCACGAGCAAGGATGTTCTTCCTCCCATTGTTTGGATTGCTTCTTATGATGTTTACCCATGATTTTCTCGCCTTTCTTACAACTGGATCATTTGGCTCGACCGTATTAGCAAGGAATGTCACCAAGTCTTCTTCTCTAGGAGGACCATCCATGGAGTGTCCAAACTGTCTTTTGAGTAACACCGGGTTGTAATTGATGCAACCTCGTGTTCCCAAGAGAGGCACATTGGGAAATTCTCCACAGGAAAAGATGATATCTCTGGTTTCCCACTCCCTTTTGTACCATGTGATGGAACTAGCGGTGAATGAAGCGAATCTTTGAGGCCATGAGAGTTTCTCGAAAGTGAAAAGACCTTTTTCGGGCATTTGAGTCCTCAACCACTTATGCAAGAGCGGGGTGCAACAGAGGAACATTCCACCTCCTTTTGTATGTCTTGTATGAAGTGTATGGTAGAAGTCACCTAGGAGGAAAGACATGGGGTTCTTGGTCAAGAAAATTTCCACAACCACTTGGTCCACAAAATTTTCCCCATTTGGAAACATCACAATTCCATAGACCAAGAGTGCCAAAACTGAACCACATACTTCCCATTTCTCTTCTTTGCCATACTTTCAAGCTTGTTCTTCTAGGAATTTCCTCGAGAATCCCCTAGCTCCTTTGGGTGCCCAATTGGCTATCACGTCTCCTATGGAAATCCCTAAGGCAGAAGCCACTTTCTTCAAAGTGAATTCTTCTTCGAGCTTCGGAAAAGGATTACGATCTTTGATGGAGAGATTCAAAATCTTCTCAAATTCTTCCAAAGTGGGAGCTATTTGAAAATCAACAAAGGTGAAACAATGGAGAGAAGTGTCATAGTACTGAGCCAAGGCTGTGAGGGCTTCAAACTCTATCTTCTCTGTCAACAAATCTAAAATTCTCCCATAAGAAGAGTAAAATTTGTTGTGCTTGATAGGAGCGATCTTGGCACTTAGAGCTTTCAGACTGTCAATTGAAGGATCTTTGTATTTCAAAGTGAAATTACTTTTTCTGTCGCCCTTCTTGTTTAGCCTCATCGTCCCTAGATTCACATTTATCATGATTGCTTTTGAAAAATGCTTATATCTGCAATAAGAACAAGACACTAAGAGCTTTTTTTTTATGAAGTATGTATATATGAACGGATGCATAAATGGAAATCGAGCACATGGGTTCATAAGTCCGAGGTATGGATATGGCCGATATTGACTGCTTTGTAAGTAGGTTCTCACAAGGCATGATCTATGGTTTTAAAGGGATCCCAAAGTCATGGGTTCATATGACTGTTCCTCATACACGACATGAACATGTCAGATGCCGATTCCATCACATGAACCTCTTTTGGGTGAGGTCCTCGTATCGAACCACGCGAGAAGAGCTTCTCGGGAACCCATACTATGAGACACGTCGATACTGGGTTCTAGACAAGGATTTCATAGTCATGGACTTCCTTGACTGTTTGTTACGTATGTCAGTCATTTCCAGGCAACAAACCCATCAAGAAAGTCTCTTCTGAACAAGGTCTTCGTATCGATCCATATGAGAAGAGCTTCTCGAGGACCCATACTACGTGACCATCAATCTTAGTTGGCCAATGGTTTAGGGTTCTAAAAGGTCCTTAGAGTAATGGATTCCCAAGAAAACATTGATCAAACACGCCAAGAGCTTGATGGTTGTCATCATTCTCAAAAGAATCTACTCTAAGCGAGGTTTTTGTATCGACTATCACGAGATGAGCATCTCGGAAGCCCATACTACTCAACCTCTCCTATCTCAATTTTAACACTCTAGACTCGGGTATATAGTCTTTCCCTTAAGTTTGCCACCAAAGTAACCAATCCATACCACAAAGAGTGAAAGCAAATATGGTGAGATATAATTGAATAATAAGGGAAAGTTACAAACAAGCAAATAAAAAGAAAGGACCCAAACGCTCTAAAGAACCTAGGTTAGGCTTGACTCGCTTAGGAAAAGTCTTCCCCAGCAGAGTCACCAGTTGTCGCTACGTGAAAAATGACACAGAGTCGCCACCGAATTTTATTTATCCCAAGGAGGGAAAGGGAAATAGCGATAAAACCTTTAGGGAAAAGAGCATGGTGTCATACCCCAAATTTTGCCCTAATATTTGTCGTTTCATCTGGCATTCCAGTGCATCTAATCAGTCACTAACGAGTTGTGTAGTTAGTTGTTTTTTACAGGAAATAATCATGTGGCACGCTCTTTAGCGCATGGAGGGTAAAATGGTCGTTTCTTCGTAGTCGGCTGGCAATTTATGGATATGAGTTGTGGTCAGGGAATTTGAGCCGTTCAAATCCGTTGATAAAAAGGTCGGGGGTTAATTGGAAAGTTTAATCGTGGAAGGGTTTGAGCCGGTGGAATTAAATCGGTTCAATTCATTGTTGATGAAGATAGTCAGAAAAATATGTTCATTTAAGTTTAATCGACAGGTTAGATTTTTCTGATAAAGTTTCGTTTAAATTGCCGGAAGGATGTGTCGGAAGTTACATCGGAGACAACGTTAATCAGATAAATTGGATGAAGTTTGAATTAAGAAAAAAAAAAGTTTTATTAGTGTTCTTATCTCATTTTAAAAATAAAAAATAACGGAAATAATTTTGATTTCATTTTTATTTCATTGTTATAATTTTGATTTCATTGTTATAATTTTGTTTTCATTTTATTTTTAATTTTTCAATTTCATTTCATTTTTAAATCAATCTTATTTCATTTTTTCTAAATTAATTTCGTTTTTAAATCAATCACATTTTCACTTTTTAAATCAATTTTATTTCTATTTTTTAATTTTGTTTTCATTTTATTTTTAAATCAAATTCTATTTCATTTTTAAATTTTTGTCCTTATTTCTTTGTTAAATTGATTCTATTTCATTTTTAATATTGGGTCTTCGTCTCATTTTTATATCAAAAGAAAAATAATGATAATAATACTATTTCATTTAATCTAAATGGAGTAATTTTATTATATAAAAAATAAGTTAACTTTACATTTTTAACATCAAAAATAAAATAAATTTACAATTTTTACATTGCACTTTTCTATCCTGAATTCCTAAATTAAGCTTCATGCCCGATTCTCAATTCTGAACTTTCGACTTTTTTGAACCTGCAAAATAAACAAATGAAATTTTTTTAATCGGTTAGATTTTATTTTTTGGACCCTCAGAGCACATTCATCATTGGGTCCGGGAGGGGCAACAAATTAATGCTACCGAATCCCCCCAATTCCGTTTCTGACTTCGGCCTAAGACCGGCAATATAAGTTCTTTGAGAGAGAGAGAAAAAGAGAAAAAAATGTTTTTCCCGTCCAAACAGACCTGTTAGAAAATCCATTGTCACCAATAAAGTCACAGAATCCGAAAATGGACAAGGTTTCAATGAACAATAAAATTCGAAAATCGAACCAGGTCCAAATCAGAAAATTAAAACCGCCACCATTAAGATTCGGATGAAACAAAAATGGTAAACAATATCATCATCAATAAGGGTCCGAAAATGGTAGAAAATATCCAACAAGACCATTAACACGACCGACAACACCATAAGCACCTTCCGAAATTAACAACAACATGCCAAGGACATGTTTTGCTGAAAAAGGAAAACGTTTTAAAAACCTTCCATCTGCTTTAAAGAAGAAGATTAATATATAAGAAGAAGAACGGTGGTATCCGGAAAAAAACCCAATCACAAAAAGCCTTCCGAAAATCACAGAACTTTCACGGATCCGAAATCATCCGAAAGTCATCTGAAAATTCCAAAGTCACCCACAAATCTCAATCCACTAACGAACATCTCAACAAAAGCCACAAACCACCATTGAGAATTATAGCAAGCATACCCAGGCCGTCTCAAATCCGGAGCTCCTTGATATAGGAATCTCGACGGATCTGGAAACCACCAAGAGCTCAGAACAAGAAAAGTTCATCATCGCTCAAAGCAACCCTCAATCCGAATAGATCTAACCGTAAGAATCTCTTAAATTTTGTTTTATTTTTCTTTCACATTTTTTTCCAGAGAAAAAAGAAAGCTACAGACATGCAAGAAAGAAGAGGTGAAGCGCATGGCTGAAAGAAGAAGAGCAAATTTGCAGCAAAAAAACCCCCAAAAGAGGGACCGCGACCGCCGTGAAGAATTGGGGTCAAAACCCTATTTTCTTTCCCCTCTCCTTTTTATATTTAGGAGTCGGGTCGGGTCTGGGGCCTAACCACCCAGCCCGACCCATTTCTTTATTTACTTATTTTATTTTTATTTTCTTTTTTCTTATTACTTATTGTTGTAATCAATTATTATTAATAATAATCTAACACCACTAACACCACGCTAACCACTAACTTAATAATTTAAAAATATGAAAAATAATTTTAATAATTAATTAATATGAAAAAAACTAACGACTAACTCAAATACTAACAGATCTGAAAAAATAATTTAGTATATAAAAAAAAAAGAAAAATAAACAATTTCTAACTGAAAAAGTATTTAAAATAAGAATATTTTATTAAATTATTAAAAAAATGAATTTTATAATAAGAGATTTTAATTTTAGATTTTTTAGGCTTTATAATAAAAATGAAAATCTGAAAAGTATAAATTTGAATTTGATTAAAATTAATATGCAACAATTTTAGAGTCTAATATTAGTTTAATTTCTCCTAATAAAAAAATATTAATAATAATAGTACACTTAGTTTTTAATTTTCCTCTTTTAATAAACAATAGTAATAAAAAATAAAAAATGTAGTCGATAAAAAAATTTCAAAATCTTTCTAACTCCAATTTTAGAGTTTAGCTCTCGTTATAAAAATAATTTTTTTCAAATTCAAGAATAACCATTAGTCTTAATTTTAACACTTTATTTAATTTTTTTTTTAATTTAACATTAGCTTAATTTCTTAAAAATATATATATACTGAATTTTATTTAGTTTTATAATTTTAAAAAAAAAGGGGGTTCAGTTTAGTAATAATAATATAAACCAATAAATATATATAATAAAAACCTAAGAGAAAATTTACTTCAAATTTCTAGTTATTTTTTTTACTCAATTAAATTAGAGCTTTTAATTAACCTTTCTTCTTTAAAAAAAAAGTAATAATAATAATAACTTTTTAATTCAAGATTAACCATTAATTTGACACTTTATCTGACATAAAAGTTCTAAATTACATAACTCACAAAAAGTCATAAGAATAAATAAACCCTGTTAATTTGCAAATTAATTTAATTTCTAAGCATATGTTCAACTTAGCCGCAAAATCCTCAAAAATGCAAACAAAAAACAATTAACCATAATTTCTAATTTCTCAAACTCAAAACAATTCATCCATATCTCATCACTTGTATATCATTGCTATTATCCATTGCGCTTAATTTTACCGCTAATTCCCCTCCGAAGGAAAGGTTACGCTAATCTGACCACCGAGTCAATACCTCACCTTTACCCCATCCTAGGCTTAGGATCCGAGTCGCCGTACTCATGCGTCCCGCCGTGGACATACCTTTAACCTTTTATCCTAGCCTTAGGATTAGGAGTCGTCGTACTCCATATAAGTTTCCCGCCGAGGAATACTTATCTTACACCCTTTTAATTCGAGCTTCAACGTAGAAATATGATTCATTGTACTCCAAAGTAAGCGCTTCCCTATGAACGTTTACCTCCCTCTGTAAGGGGAACTACGATTACTCTGATTCCATCCCCTACCTCGGATACGTAGGCACAAGATGCGAGTTTTGGCGAGTATACTTAGGACTAACCCCTTTAGGTCCTTCTCTTCACTCTTAACCTTTAGCATACCCTTAAACAGATAACTATAGCAATAGCACATATAAAACAAGAGGTTCCTGTAGAGTACTATAGAAGTTTAGGATGCTAATACCTTCCCTAAACTTAACCAACCCCTGAACCCTAGATCTTTCCCCGCATTGTGTTTACGATGCAAAACAGGTTTTCCCTTTCTTTAACCTTTCCTTCGGATAAATCAAAGAGCGGTTGTAAATGAATTAAGATTCAATTTAATTAATAGCTTGACATCCAAATTTCACCACAACAGAAAATGGCGACTTCACTAGGGAGTGTCAGTGGGTTTCCCTAACTTGTTTATTTTACTTTCTTATTGTTATGTTCGATTATCTGTTTATAATTGTTTAATTGTTGCTTTTTGGGATGATCCTTGAGTGGTGAGACAAAGTCCTACATCCAGACTTGAGTGAACTTAAGATAGGATGGTGATATATTCGACGAGGCTTATAGGGAGTGAGTCCCGACCAAGTTGACTCGAGAATCACCGCTCAGTTGAGACCCTTTCTAAAATAGTTCGGTTGAACGAGTATAGTCGTGAAAACTTTTACTATTTTTGATTGGAGTCCATGATATTGAGGACCGTAGTCACCTTTAACCCCACTTTGGCCTTTATTAGGACGTAGTGCGAGACTATGAGGGAGTAGTCCCGAAATAGTGCTACGCGATGCTACACTCAAAAGAAGTTCTCTTGAGAATATTATTAACCACCGAGTCAGTTGGAAAATTGATAATATCCGAAAGATGAACTAATGACTTTGGGGACCTTCTTAGAACCTTGTTCTGCAGGTACAACTAACCCATAGTACTTACCTTTCGGGATGGGTAGACCTTGGCTCCGCTCATGTTCCTCTAACCTAGGATCTTTGTTTGCTTTGTGTGTTTGTGCATTGCATCCAGCATCATGTCATTCCTAGTTTCAAGGAACTCAATTGTCCTTATGCAAACTCAAAAGAATCCTACATTTCAAAGTCTAAAACTTTTTCAAGATTTCCTCGAAAATATTTGCAATCGACCGTTGAAATCCTTGAAACCAATGCATTGCATTGCATCCTGTTTTTTGCATTTGCATTTCCCTTCCGGTTTCTCATCCTTGGCTCTCTCGCTTCCAGTTCTATCACCCTGAGTCCTCTGCATCAATACAACACCAGAGCTCGAGCTCCGAAAAAGATGGCAGAACAAAATCAAGAGCTTGATCGCGTTAGCAACGAACTCGAAGACCTCCGAGGAAGTGTTGGACAAATAATGGAGATGCTTCAGGTCATTAACGCAAGGATGGATACTCAGCCTACCGTTGTGTCCGAGATTACTAATACTGTTGTGGATCCTCAACCTCCTATTACTACCGCGAGTGTACCTCCCTATGGTCTTCCATTTGGTTTTGTGCCTCCTCCTCCTGTGGTTTCTATCGCTCAACCGGTTCCTCAAGCTGTTCCTCTGGTTTCTGAAGCTCCTCAAGTGATTCCGACCTTTACACCAGCTGCTGTTCATACTTGTGTGCAACCTTACTTTAATGAGCTGGTTTATGATATTCCTGACATGAAGGATAACGAAGATGAGCGACATGAGAAGTTGCGTGATAATGTTGAAATCATTGACAAGAGGCTGAGAATGATGGAGGGTGACCAAATCTTTGGCGCTGTTGCCTGAGATGTCTGCCTGGTATCTGGATTGGTTATTCCCCAAAAGTTCAAAACTCTGAGCTTTGACCTATATGAAGGTGCCACTTGCCCGAAAAGCCATTTGATAATGTACTACCGTAAAATGGCTGCTCACGTTGAGAACGACAAGCTAATGATACATTGTTTCCAGGATAGTCTGAAATGTGCTTCCTCAAAATGGTATCTAACTTTGGATCAGTCCCGTATCAAATGTTTTCAAGATCTGTCTGGTGCCTTCATTAAACACTACAAGTATAACATGGATCTGGCTCCTGATCGAAGACAACTGTTGAGTATGTCCCAGAAGAGTTCAGAATCATTCAAATAGTATGCTCAGAGGTGGAGAGAGATTGCTTCACAGGTGGAACCTCCTCTGACCGAGAAGGAATTAGCCGATTGGTTTGTTGACACAGTGCGTCCATAATTCTACGAGAGAATGGTTGGTAGTGTAACTTCTAACTTTTCTGACATTGTTGTTGTTGGTGTAAAAGTGGAATTGGGTTTGAAAAGTGGTAAGATGTCAAATGCTGCTGGTAGTTCAAGCTCCAAAGATCATGCCAAGAAACCTTCATTCAGTTCTCAGAAGAAGAAAGAGGGTGAAACTAATGCTGTATCTACAGGCAGACGAAGAAATCAGCCTAATCAACATCAGCCAAATTATGTTCAACAACAAGGTTATCCTGTGCAGTATACTCAACAACCATATGTTGTTGCTGTTACTCCTGCATTCAATCAGCAAATTCCTACATATCAGCCTGTGCAACCGGCTCCTATTTATCAGCCTCCGATATATCAACAACCTCCTGGTTATCAGCCTGCACAAGCTCCTGTCAACTATCAACGAGCGTCCAACGCTCCTGCATATCAGTCAAAGAATCAGGCTCCTCGCCAGAATGATCCTAACAAGAGACAATACAAGCAGTGTCCTCCCATTCCGATGACTTACACCGAGTTGTACCCCTCACTAGTACAACAAGGTTTGATTACTACCAGAGCTTTGGGTCCACCTCCTAATCCTCTACCAGCTAATTACAATGCCGCCGCTCATTGTTTATTTCATGATGGTGCACCAGGTCACGATTTAGAAGGTTGTTACGCTCTTAAGCATCTTGTCAGAGAGTTAATGGAAAAGAAGATCCTGTCTTTCAATGATCCTCAGCCGAATGTCAAGAGCAATCCTCTGCCTAACCATGAGGTTGTTAATGCTATCGACAATTCCTCTGATGAAAGCCTTATACTTGATGTTGATCAGATCAAGACTCCTCTTCGGGTTTTCCATTCCAAGCTGTTTGAAACCGGTTTAGTGTCTACCTCGCATGTTGTTTGTACAAGTTGTGATGTCAGTATCAAAGGCTGTTGGTTGGTTCAGAATGATGTTCAAAAGTTGATCAATGATGGTTTCTTACAAGTGGTTAATAAAGTGAAGAAGGATGAAGTTGCTGTGATTGAGCCCTCTTCAATTTACAAGAGCCAAATACTAAAGTGCCAGTGTTCAATTTGCCAAGGTCGAGTGTTGCAATGCCCGTGTTCAACATATCAAAGCCTGTGACTCCTACAGTGAATCAGCTGAAGCCGGTGATTATTCAGAAGCCAAGTCCGTTTCATTTTAGTGATCCTAAAGCTGTACCCTGGAAATACGATGTGACCATGATTGACAAAGAATCTGGGAAAGTTATTCCGAGGGAAGAATTGAAGACTGATATTGAAAATGTGACAAATATAGCTGGGGTAAGCAGGATGACACGCAGTGGTCGTATCTATACTCCCCAAGTCAAAGAGGCTCCGCCTAAAGAAACTACTGCTGCCGCTGTTCCTGCCAAAGACCAGGATAAAGAAACAGTTACTAATGATGAAGATGTTGAGTTTCTGAGGATCATCAAAAAGAGCGACTACAAAATTATTGATCAGCTTCGTCAGACTTCTTCCAAGATCTCAATTTTATCCCTGCTGATGAATTCACCTGCTCACAGAACTGCTTTGCAGAAGTTATTGGCTCAGGCTCATGTCGCCCAGGACATTACCACTGGACAATTTGATAGTGTGATCGCCAACATTACCTCCTGCAATACTCTCAGCTTTAGTAACGAAGAGTTACTGAGAGAACGTCAGAATCACAACCGTGCTTTATATATATCAGTGAAATGTATGGCGGATAACTTATCAAGGGTACTTGTGGATACCGTTTCATCTCTGAATGTCCTACCCAAGAGAGTTCTTACTAAGCTGGCTTATAAAAAGACCGTGATGAAGCCTACTTCCTTGATTGTCAAAGCCTTTGATGGTTCTCGCAGATCCGTGATCGAAGAAGTGGAGCTACCGATCTTGATTGGACCACATGTATTCAACATCACTTTCCAGGTAATGAATATCAATCCCAATTACAGTTGTCTACTTGGAAGACCTTGGATCCACGCCGTTGGGGCAATAACTTCGACTCTGCATCAGAAGATGAAGTTTATGGTAGATGAAAGGTTAGTTATCATACATGGTGAAGAAGATTTGATGGTCAGCAACCTATCTTCCTTCCGTTATATTGAAGCTGATGAAGACGCTTTGGAAACTTCTTTCCAGGCGCTTGAGATCGCCAATGCTGTCCTATTGGAAGTTGAAGAAATAGTAGGCCAGAGTAATCCATCTTTTGCATCTTTCAGAGCACCAGATCAACCAATCGACAGGGGCATTCCTGAAGGTTGGGGAGAAGTGATCGACATCAAGACCAGACTAATTGCCACGGGTTGGGTTACAAACCAACTCATGATAAAGCTTCTACAACTGTCAAAGGGCGTCCGAAGACTGTCCAAGAGGTGTTTAAGTCAAGCGAGGTTTCCAAGTCAATGCTATCAACGATGGTGATGAGGATGAAGACCCTAAGAAACCTGGTATTCAAGAGAGATGCAACTCTGAGCAACTGGGAAGATATAGAGATCCCCGTGATTTTTCCCATTTCAAAGTAATTTAATGTTTTCATTTGTTGTTTTCAAAATTCCATAGCTATGCCCGAAGCTATTGGATAATTTGTAGGGCCGCCTTTTCACTTTCTAAAATGGTATTAATAAATGCATTTTGTTAAAATCCTATTTGTTTCGCTTGCGTTTTTTGCTTTCACTTTTAAAATGAAATTGGCAAACCTTTTCAAAAACTACAAAACATAAATTTAAAAGTATTTTCTTCCTCGTGCATTTTCCTTGTGCATTTAATAAAATACGCCAAACATTGCAGTGATATCCAAACCTTGTTGAATCCGACAACCCTGCTTTCACTCCTGATTGAGATTCGCCCATTTATCAAGCTGAAGATGAGGGTGATGAAGATTTCGAAGCACCTGCTGAACTGGCAAAATTGGTTGAGTATGAGTACACCGAGCTTCAACCGTACAAATAGCAGGTAAATTTAATTAATCTAGGCACTGATGAAGATAAGAAAGAGGTCAAGATTGGTACAGCACTTGGGGCCGAGGTCAAGCAGAGATTGGTCAAGATACTAGAAGAATATTTTGATGTGTTTGCATGGTTGTAATCAAGATATTCCTGTCTAGACACTGACATTGTAGTTCACAAGCTGCCACTTAAGCCAGAATGTCCACATATTAAGCAGAAACTTCGAAGAACAAGACCCGGCATGGCTCTGAAAATTCGAGATGAGGTTAAGAAACAGCTTGATGCAGGTTTCCTTACAGTCGCGAAGTATCCTGATTGGGTAGCCAACGTTGTTCCAGTACTAAAAAAGGACGATAGAGTCAGAGTGTGTGTAGACTACCGGATTTGAACAAGGCAAGCCCAAAAGACGATTTCCCTCTGCCGCATATTGATACACTTGTTGATAATACAGCCAGTTTTGCAGTTTTCTTTTTTAGGGATGGTTTCTCCGGTTACAATCAGATCAAGATGGATCCTACCGACAGAGAAAAGACCACTTTCATTACTCCTTGGGGAACCTACTGCTACAAAGTTATGCCCTTCGGTTTGAAGAACGCAGGGGCAACATATCAAAGGGCTATGGTCTCTCTCTTTCATGACATGATGCATAAAGAGATTGAAGTTTATGTTGATGATATGATCGCCAAATCCCAAAATGAAGAGGACCATTTTCTAAAACTGTTTGAACGACTTAGGAAGTACCAGTTAAAATTGAATCCTGCTAAGTGTACCTTTGGTGTTAGATCTGGAAAACTACTCGGTTTTATCGTCAGCCAACGAGGAATTGAAGTAGATCCCGATAAAGTTCGAGCCATTCAGGACATGCCTGCTCCGCAGACTGAAACACAAGTGATATGTTTTCTTGGACGACTGAACTATATCTCCAGATTCATTCCTAATATGATTGCTACCTGTGAGCCGATCTTCAAATTACTCTGCAAGGGGCTGATTGTTGATTGGAATTCTGATTGTCAGCAAGCTTTTGAAAAGATCAAGGGTTATCTACAAGAACCTCCTATCTTGATCCCCCCTGTTCCTGAAAACCATTGTTCATGTACCTTACTATTCTTGAGAAGTCTATGGTTGCGTATTGGGTCAACATGATGAGACTGGAAGAAAATAACATGCCATTTACTACTTGAGTAAGAGTTTACTGATTGTGAGAGCATATATTCACTTTTGGAGAAGACTTGTTGTGCATTAACATGGGCTGCCAGTCGTCTCAGGCAATACATGATTTGCCACACTACTTTGTTGATATCAAAAATGGATCCAATAAAGTACATTTTTGAAAAGCCTGCTCAGACTGGAAGACTTGCCCGTTGGCACATGTTGTTATCAGAATACGACATCCAGTACGTGACTCAGAAAGCTATTAAAGGTAGTATTTTGTCAGATTATCTTGCAGATCAACCAGTTGAAGACTATGAGCCTCTCAAGTTCGAGTTTCCTAACGAGGACATTATGTTAGTAAAGGATTATGAAGAGCCAGGTCCTGATGAGGGTCCCGAGCCGGGTCTCTGTTGGAAGATGATGTTTGATGGTTCCTCTAATTACAGTGGGCATGGCATAGGCGCCGTTCTGATGAATCCAGAAGGTGGTTATACCCCATTTACATCAAGTTAGGACTTTGAATGTACCAACAATATCGCCGAATATGAAGCATGCATTCTTGGCCTTGAAGCAGCAATTGACCTCAGAATCAAAATTCTTGAAGTGAATGGAGATTCAGCTTTGGTTATTTATCAAGTTACGGGTGAATGGGAAACCAGACATGAGAAGTTAATCCCATACAGAGCCTACATTGTTGAAATGATCGAGTACTTTGATGAGATCACCTTCAAACATGTTCCGAGATCTTAAAACCATATTGCCGATGCTCTAGCCATGTTAGCCTCAATGTGGAAAGTCAGATATTCCAATGATGCTACTCTCATTCGAATTGAACGCAAAATTGAGCCGGCCTACTGTCAGATGGTTGAAGAGGAAAATAATGACAAGCCTTGGTTTCATGACATTAAGAACTACCTGCTCAAGCAAGAATATCCAGCCGATGCTACCACTCTCGAGAAGAAGACTTTAAGAAGACTAGCATCAAGTTCTTCATCAGTAATGATGTGCTATACAAGCTATACAAGAGAAACTACGACATGGTCCTGCTTAGATGGTTGGACAAACGTGAAGCGGACATGTTACTTCAAGAGATTCATGAAGGAACTTTTGGAACTCATGCCAACGGTTTATGCTATGTCTAAGAAGATTATGAGAGCTGGATATTACTGGTTAACCATGGAATCTGATTGCATCCAATATGCCAGGAAATGCCATAAAGTGCCAATCTATGCTGACAAAGTCCACGTACCTCCAACACATTGAATGTTGTATCTTCACCGTGTCCTTTCTCAATGTGGGGCATTGATATGATTGGGGCAATTGAGCCGAAAGCTTCCAACGGTCACCAATTCATTCTAGTCTCGTATCGACTACTTCACCAAATGGGTAGAAGCTGCTTCCTACGTCAACCATGACCAAGCAACGTGTTGCCCGCTTCATCAGAAAATAGATTATCTGCCGTTATGGAATTCCAAGTCGGATCATAACAAAACAATGGTACCGAATTTGAACAATAAAACTAAGAAGGAGTTGTGCGGAAAGTTTCAAGATTGCACATCACATTTCTTCTCCTTACCGTCCTAAGATGAACTGGAGTTGTTGAAGCCCGCGAACAAAAACATCAAGAAAATCCTGCAAAAGATGGTCAAGACTCTACAAAGATTGGCATGAAATGTTACCATTTGCTTTGGCACCGATACAGGACTTCAGTGCGAACTTCAACAGGGGCAACCCTTTCTCATTGGTGTATGGAATGGACGCCGTCCTCCCCATAGAAGTTGAGTTACCTTCCTTACGGGTGTTGAGGGAAATCAAGCTTGATGAAGCCAAGTGGGTTCAAGACAGATTTGACAGCTGAATCTCATCGATGAGAAGCGCATGACAGCTATGTGCCATGGTCAGTTATACCAAAAAACGGATGAAGAGAGTCTTTGACAAGAAGTCTGAATCCGGTGAGTTCCGTCAAGGAGAGCTCGTACTTAAGAAAATCTTGCCAGTTCACGAAGACATGCGTGGGAAGTGGATGCCCAAACTATGAAGACCCATTTTGTTGTAAAGACAGTCTTCTCCGGAGGATCACTAATTCTCACAACAATGGACGGTGAAGAGGCTTTCACATCCTGTGAACTCTGATGCAGTCAGAAAATATTATGCCTAAAATAACCCGCTAAGTCGAAAACCTGAAAAGGAGACTTAGGCAACAATGGGTATCCCGGTGGATCATAACCTATGAAGGAGATCCAGGAAAAAATAAGGATGAAAATACAAAAAAAATACTTAGCTCGCTAAGCTGAAAACCTGAAAGGGCGACTTAGGCTAAAATGAGCGTCCCGGTGGATTGAAAACTGAAAGGGCGATCTAGGCAAAAGTTAGGGACAAAGGCATTTCACTGCATTAGATGACGCTGAGCATACAAAGAACATTTTATAGAGATAGATTCCGATCCAATCGCTCTTGTCAGAAGCAGGATTTTGGGTAGTTCAGTTCTTAGGGTCAGTAGAGGTCGTTAGATTCAATGTAATCTTTCCCCATTTGCCAATTTCAATTGTAATTTTCGCATGGAGCTCTGCCCTTAGCAAGCTACCATGTTTCCAAGGAGGTCCAATATACTATCTCTATTTTTATTTTTTGTTATGCAAATTGCTATTTGTTAGTAATAATTTTGAAAGTGAAAAGTTTTCTAAACTTAAAACTGTTTTAGAAGACGCTTTTTGGAACATATAAAGTTGCTTTGACTTGTGGAAATCCCTGAAGGATACATTCCTTCCCCCGGTAAGTCTCTGTGTTGCAGAAGCACTTTTAAACCATTGCGTCAGAGCAAGTCCCCAGCGAGACTATAAGCTGACAACACTTTCGGACAAATCCCGGTAATCTCCAATAATTTTCAAGACTGCAGAGATCTCCCCAGTATCTTCCAAGTGATATGTTTATTTGAAGACCACTCCCCAAAAAGTCGAGATACTTTCCCAGGGAAGCTGTTGTACTTTCCCTAGGAAGTTGATGTACTCTTTCCAGGAAGTTGCTACTTTCTCCATGAAGCTGCCTAGCTCCACACTTCCCCAATGAAGCGGATATTTATTTTATCCCCGGAAGTCTCTACTCCTGAGATGACTCTCCTAGTG
>CAWUDS030005444.1:0-53598 GCA_963859935.3 Lathyrus sativus | reverse complement strand
ACGCAGAGGGAAGGTATTAGCACCCTCTACGTCTGTTGTACTCAACGGGAACCTCTTGATCGATTCGAGAGTAAAGTTAACTATGCTTGTTTGTTTTCTTCTAAGAATTCTCCTATAAGGGGGAAATGGGTGATTTAGATAGGGTGCTCGTCAAGGATTGGGGCCCTTGTGCCTATGTATCTTCACTTATAAGAAGTGGAAAATCAGAGCATTCGTAGTTCGTGGGACTACGGGAAAAAGAAGGGATTGTGCTCGCCAAGATCATCGCAATCTTGTGCCTACGTATCTTACATTCGAAAGAGAATGAAGAATCAGAGCAGCCGTAGTTCGGCTATAACTACGGTAAAAAGGTTTGGGAAACGAACGAGTGTTTAGGTCGCATTCTAACTGCTAAACGTTGGCTTGTTTGCTCGCTTGGGGAGGCTGAAGCACGAGTTTGTTATGCGCGAAAGAATGGACTAAACAATGTTCTTGCCAAAATGTGTTTTGAGTTGTAAGGATCGCACGAGGGCGAGGAATAGGAGTTTGGTTAGGTAATTTTTGATGGAGAATGACGACTATTTGATAAACGAGACGTCGGTCTCGCCATCAATTAATCGGGGCATTATTGGAATGCTAGATTCCAACGACACCTTTTTCATTCAACTAACTTCGAAATTTGTGTTTGAGAAAGTTTCAATCGCGCAGGGGCGAGAAAAGAGAGTTGGATTGAATATTTTAAGGGAGAATGACGACAACTCGATAAACGAGACGTCGGCCTCGCAATCAATTAATCGGGGTATTATTGGAATGTTAAATCCCAACCACACCTTTTTCATTCAATTAATTATGAAATTGTATTTGGATGGACAATGACGATATTTGTCCAAATAGTTAGGGCACGTGTTTTATAGACAAAAGGTAGAGTAATCCACAACCTAAGCGTACGCCCCAAGAATGGTTACTCGAGAATTCAAGGAGCGCGAGAGTCCAAGAACTCAATTCTTTCGCAATTTTTAATCAAGAAAATAGTTTAGATTTGACGTATGGTTTAGAAACATACTAGGGTTTAGAATCGATAACACAAAGGTGAGGAATGAGATTAGATGGTTGAAAATTTAGGAGGAATGACGACTACTCGATAAACGAGACGTCGGCCTCGTAACTAATTAGTCGGGATATCGTTGGAATGCTAGATCCCAACGACAATCTGTTTCATCCCATTAATTAAGAAATATGTTTGTTGGACAGTAAATACTTGTCCAAAATAACTAGAGGAGGTATTTTAAGAACAAAAGTTTCAATGACACACCATACAAGGCGTACGCCTCAATAGTGATTATTCTCGAATTCAAGGAATGCGCGACTCCAAGAACTCGATTTTTTCGTAAGTTAATTAGGAAAATAATTTAGGAATATTAGCGTAGGTAGGTTAAATAAGGTGAGCATACCGCTCGAATTAGGGTTTGCGAATTCCGGAAGTTTAAACAAAGTTGGATAGTTTTAGCGATGAAAGACGAAACGACCCCAACTCAAGGTGTGCACCTCGAGAGCGGTCGCTTAAGGATCCAAGGAGTGCTAGACTCCAAGGATCCACCACTTTCATATAAATTCAAAAAGAAATTCTCACTTATTCTAATCTAAATTAAAATATTTTGAACTTAATAAAAAAAACAATATTAATAAAATTCTTAAAAAAAAAAAGAATTTAAGTAAAGTCATATTACAAATATTAATTATCATAACTTATAAAAAATAAAACTAATAATATTACTAATAATATATTAATAATATTTCTAATAATCAATAATAATTTAGACTATATGTAATTACTAAACATTATACAAACAGATGAGATTTTGAAAGGATAACAACAATAGCTGCCTCGAGCCTCTCCCATATCAAGTAGAAAACCAAGTTTCTAGGCATATATTCAGCATTTAATGATGATAATTAGATATAACCACACAGCATATCACCTTACAACGCGTGACTCCCCTCTATTTGCTTTTCTCTCTCTCTCTGGAAACTCAACCGAGTTTCTTCCTCACGTAATACATACATTCCCTTCATCTCCCACAAAAAGGAAAAAGGAAACATCAAATTAAAGCAGCAAGCTTGAACCGCAAACCCCCCAAATTCGCTTCGAAAACAAACTAACACATCAAAGACTTAAATCCCCACAAAACCCAACCCCTTAACATTTCAATCGAACATCACAACCAAGTTGCGACATAGAACAAACATCAGCAAACAAATTTAAGATAAAACCCTAATCCCATTACGAATCCCATACCCTCAAATGCATCGTATTTCACTGATCTTAGAAGTTGAGGGAATGGATACCTGAAAACAAGACCGTCGAGTTCTGAGCTGCAAAAAGGTAAAAGCTTCTTCTTCTCCCTTGATGTTCACCGAGCTAGTTTTCTTCCTCTGAATAGTTCTGTTTTGAAATTTGTATAAAAATAAGTCTGGCTCAGAGCAAACTCAGGTTCTGATATTGAACCTCAGCAACCCTTGAAATTTCTTTTAGCTTTTGAATAATAGGTGGGATTGATTTTAACAGAGTTGGCTAGGGTTTTTTCGTATCTCCCCTTCTATCAATGAACAGAGAGTATTTATAGGAGGCTCTTTAGGGTTTTGAATACGTGAGGAATTTGAAATTTTCTGAAGGAAAACGTTTGGTATCGTGTGAGGTGAGGTGCGTTTTGATTGTACGATTCTGTTAGAGTGCTACACCATGATTTCTGCTTTTTCTGAGGCTTGATAGTGACCTTTATTTTTTGTCTGTAGTGAGCTCCCAAAATGTCATTTTACTAAGTTTTTTTTACTGTGTAAAAGATGGCTTTTCACTGCTTTGTCAATATGCTGATGTGGAAGCCTTTATTTTGATTTAAAACGTTTCTTGTTTTTTGTGTTTCTTCCTACGTGAACTTATTATATCAACTATTTTTCATAAGTGATACATTATCTTGTTCTCCTTATTGTGCATTTTTGTGATTGTGATGACTCCTTACTGGTTTGGGCTGACTCGTCTTCATTTCTGGTTCCAGGATGGCGAGAAGAACTTAGTATGACGAGCGAATTCATCGCTTGTTCTTGGTTGGCACAATGGTGTATATTTTCGCATTCTCCGTCCAACATGGGCTCAAGGACAGAAAGCTCTTCTTTATCTCAATACTTTACTTCTTATACACTATTATATTCACTCCTTCCAGTATTTTGATATCTCAACATGTGACTTACTTGGTGCATGGTTTTCTGCTAATTATGGTTTTTCATGAGGATGAACAGGAGGATAAGGTGATAACCGAGTGTAATATGTCGTATGCTGTGTAGGGGGCTGAAAATTTCATGAAAGCTAACAAAGGATGATCCTCAGTTATGATTCTGACTCTAGACAGATGGAACTCTTTATTTACAATAACTCTTTTTTTCAAATATTTCTATCAACAAATTTTTCTTCCATAGCATGCCTCTCCGCTCTAAAGCATAGCTTAATATGATTGCATTTGATGGAATCCTGATATTTTGCAACAGGTTCAGAAGCAGGCCTCCCAGCGAGAGAGAAAATATCAAACGACAGGGCGTTGATGGATAATTCAAGAGCTTGAGCCCAACCATGTACAACATTGGTTAAAAGGCAATCCAATGGTAAGATTCCTTGCAACACCAAGAAATGTGCTTACAAAATTTTTAAAGCTTTCCTATCTACATCACAACATTGTGCTTGTATTGGCTCATGAATGAAACTCTGTTTGTGTGTTAGGGAAATCCTCGTGTGTGTATTGAGGATATGGCAGTGATAGAGTACACCTGCTGACCGCCCTAGTTGCATAAGCTCCCTTTAGCATGTGCCACTGAGAGAATCTGATTCTTTGCAGCTTGGGAAATGAGGATTTCGCTTACAGTTTGAAGGCAAGGTCGAGAGCGGTAAATATTCCATATAAGGCACAACACATGGATTACCCACGTGAGAAAATATTCTTATGAATCTTGTGGTTTTTTGTTCATATCCTGTGATAGCTAGCTGGCCCCCCTTTTTTTTTGACTTCTTGCTGCATCACATAACAGCCCAAGAGCCTTTTTCGGCACTTTCATCTGAACGGTGGAGCAACTTAATTATGCTCTTTAAAGTATACAGCAGGTATCATGACCATTGTTATATTCCTCACATAATTTCCTTCAACTCTTTCCTTTATGAACCTCACGATTGTTGTTGAAAACTCATGGCAGCTCTTGTGTTATTGTAACTGTGCATTACATAATGTGTATATCTTGTAATTTCGCGTTTTGAATCATTTATCCAATCTTGCTTTGATAGCAGGTACAGAGGAAACATCATGATTTGCTTATTCCATAAAGTACTTAGTTGGATTGAACTGATTACCGCTTTCTCTCGCAGCAGCTGCCCACCCTTTACTGCTCTTTGACAGTGCTAGAAGTACTGCCACCAGTTGATAGTATAGCTTCAAGGTAACTATTAATCCACTCATTATTAGCCATTACGTAACAGTGACACTATACTATATATTGGACAATCTTCTTAAACTCAAAGGATATTTTCTTGAATGTTGTTGCCACCAAGCAGCTGGTTCAAGACTTGTTCTTGTGCTAATTGCCAATTCAGTTCCAAAATCATCTTGTGCAGAATTATAATGAGCAATTTGTATTGATGCAGATATTCGTCTCAAACTATCTAGATCTAGCCGAACAATGCATGCATTCAGCCCTCGTACTACCTCAGAATGTGCAACAAAATCCTGACGATATCGGTATGATGGGTTCAAGAAGTAAGCAGCCAAGTAAAGAGGATGACAGAAAAGAGAGTTACAATGTCTGTCTATCACCTTCCAGAATGGTTCATATTTACGTGCATCATCGCTATGAGCAAATTTAATTGCAAGTCTTGCCCTGTACAAGTCGTTATATAAATATGGCATTGACAAGCTCTCTCCACTAGACACCTTTTGAATCACTTGCAAAATGGGCTCCACTAACTTCCTCACATACTGCATTTTCTTCCAAAATGTAACATTCAGAACAATTCTTTGCACCTCTTTCCCCTCACTTGAGCTGGAGAACCTGGATGACATCCATTTGTTTGAAAGAAACATTCGTCTGAGACTAACTCGATGATCCAACAAACTCAGCAATGTAGCAAAGCTAGAGGCACACTGAGTACCAGCTGGTTTAAGAAGATCCTTTCCCTGGGTAAATTCACTTTTCATAAGATTTAACAACCATATTTGATTGTATATTAGTTTTGTAATTTTTAGGCCCTTTTCCATGCATTCTTCTACACATCTTATCTTCATGAAATCTTCAAGCACCTGATTAATACAGTAGGTAGCGTAAGGCATCCAAAATAAATTCCTTCTCCTCTCTTCAAGCATTTTTCCTGCAGCTTTATAGTTAGGAGTATTTTCAGTGATTACCTGCACTACATTTTCCTCACCTATTTCTTCCACTACTTTGTCCATAAGCTTAAATAAATATGGTGCATCTTCTACCACATTAGTGGCATCAACTGATGAAACATAGTATACACCGTGAGGACATGAAACAAGAAAGTTAATAATTGTCCTACCCTGGGTATCTCTCCAACTATCAGCCATTATAGAACAACCAGTGATTGCCCATGAAGCCTTATATTCAATAAGGTAATTCTTAATGGAATTGATTTCTTCCTGCAAAAAGCGACTAGAAATAATCTGGCTAGGTGGGCATACCAGTCCTTGTCCATATTTACCAGCCATTTCCAGCATTTTATGAAAATATATGGAATCAGCAGCTTGTAAAGGAATTCCTGCATGGCAAAAGAACTTGCATATTAAGGAAATAACTTCCTTGCGTAATTTCTTCGTGGACCCTGTCTTGACTTTTAAATGTTTGTAAGTTGTAGGAGTCTGAATCATGGGAGGTTTCTGGTAAAAACTATCCAATTTTGATCTTCTCAACACTGGTTCTGGCCAGTATTTGGGGCATTCCCTTGAACGTATTTGTTGTATGTTTGGAGTAGTTTATGAATTTGGATCAATGACCTTGGCTCTTCAATGATATTTGTAATTTAAACCTTATAAGTTTCCTTGAACTTATGGATTGCAGTTTTGCTGTTAATGCCCCTTTTTGGAATGTTGGATGTGTCGCTACTGCGAAAATCGGCGCCGGCTGAACAGAAGACTCGCCACCGTGCATTATTTATCCCAAAGGAGGGAAAGGAAACACTCAGAGTAAACCTACCGCAAAGACGGGAAAGGAACGGTCATCGCAACCAAATCCTGGATTCGGGAGTCGGTTACGCAAGGGGAAGGTATTAGCACCCCTCACGTCCGTCGTACTCGACGGGATCCACGCTTGTTTTCTGGTACGGATTGTTATTCTATCTATTCTACAGGTTTGAGGTTAAAAGAAAATAAAATGACTCGGCAAAGTATCGCACTTTATGCCTACGTATTCCCGTCTGGAACGAGAAATCAGAGTCAACGTAGTTCGCCTACCTACGGGAAAGGAGGGGAAGGTTGCTCGTTAGGATATCGCATCCTATGCCTACGTACTTTCATACAGCATGAAAGATCAGAGCAAACGTAGTTCGGGCTACGTACGACACAAGTTTGTCTTGATTGTTTTTTTTTTATCCTTCTGAAAAAGGTTTTCTCCTGATTACGGATCCAAGCGGACAAAAATGACTCTTTTGATTGGTTTACAGTCTTTTACGCAAGAACTGTCTTTTATTGATGTTTATCCTTTTATTGTATTTTTTGATTGTTTTGAGATAGAAGAGAAAAAACTCTAACCTAGGGTTAAAATGGGAATCAAAATCTACCCTAATGTTGTCATGCATGGGTGAAAATCTCCTGAGAGTCTTCTGATCGCGACTGGATGCCCCAGTCGGATACTCCTTGTTCTTCAGGAAACTCTGGATATCAAAATACCAGGGCTTATCATCGGATACTTTGTCAATGGCAAATACGAAGGCGGGTTTGTCAAGCCGAGAGATAACAATTCTGGGAGCCTCATTCCAGAAGTTGACTTTATACATGGAAGACAATGTGGCCAGGGTGTCAGCCATCTGATTTTCTGCTCGCGGCACATGATGCAATTCAACCTTGTCAAAGAAAGGCAACAATCTCCTTGGCATAATTCATGTACGGTATCAAATTGGGCTGACGTGTCTCCCATTCTCCTTTTATTTGATTCACCACCAGAGCCGAGTCTCCGTATACATCCAGATTTTTGATTCGCAAATCAATGGCTTCTTCAAGCCCCATAATGCAAGCTTCGTATTCGGCTTCATTATTGGTAACCGGAAAGGGTCAATCGAGCAGTAAATGGGATGTGCGACCCATGTGGAGTAGTGATGATTGCCCATATTCCGCTACCGTAGGAGTTTACAGCTCCGTCAAAGATCAACTGCCATTTGGAATCTGTCTTTGGCCCTTCATCCGACAACGGTTCTTCCCAATCTTTCATCTTCAGGTACATGATATCCTCGTCAAGAAAATCAAACCTCATCGATTGGTAGTCCTCAATAGGCTGCTCAGCAAGATATTCTGATAACACGCTCCCCTTTATAGCCTTCTGCGAAACATACTGGATGTCATATTCGGTCAAAACCATCTGCCAACGGCAATTCTCCCAGATAGTGCCTGCTTTTCAAATACGTATTTGATAGGATCCATCTTCGAAATGAGCATGGTTGTATGATTCAGCATGTACTGCCTCAAACGCTTGGTGGCCCAGGCTAGCGCACAACAAGTTTTTTCGAGCATTGAGTATCGAGATTCACAGTCAGTAAACTTCTTACTCAGGTAGTATATCGTATGCTCTTTACGCCCTGTCTCGTCATGCTGACCGAGAACACAACCCATACTCCCTCAAGAACCGTCAAATACATAATCAAGGGTCTCCCTGCCACTGGAGGTATCAAAATAGGAGGCTCCTGCAAATACTGTTTTATTTTATCGAACGCCTTTTGACAATTTTCATTCCAGGTCATAGCCTGGTATTTTTTTCAACAGCTTGAATAATGGCTCACACGTAGCTGTTAGGTGAGATATGAACCGAGCGATGTAGTTCAACCTCCCTAAAAATCCGCGTACTTCTTTTTCTGTTTTAGGCGTCAGCATTTCTTGTATTGCTTTTATTTTCGCAGGATCAACCTCTATTCCTTTTTCGCTCACGATAAATCCCAGCAGTTTACCCGATCTCACCCGAAGGTACATTTGTTAGGGTTCAGTCTCAACCTGAACTTCCTAAGCCTCTTGAATAACTTCAGCAGATTCACCAAATGTTCTTCCTCCGTCTGGGATTTGGCAATCATATCATCAACATAAACCTCGATCTCTTTATGCATCATGTCATGAAAGAGAGTCGTCATTGCACGCTGATACGTTGCCCTAGCATTCTTCAATCGAAGGGCATCACTTTGTAACAAAATGTTCCCCAGGGTGTAATGAAGGTAGTCTTCTCCATGTCTTCTGACGCCTTTTTAATCTGATTATAGCCCGAGAAGCCATCCATGAAGGAGAATACAGAGAATTGAGCGGTATTATCGACCAGCACATCGATGTGAGGAAGTGGAAAATCATCTTTCGGGCTCGCCTTGTTTAGATCACGGTAATATACGCACATTCTCACCTTACCGTCTTTCTTTGGTACTGGCACAATATTAGCGACCCATGAGGGATATTTTGTAACAGCTAGGAAACCAGCATCCCACTGCTTTTGAACTTCCTCCTTAATCTTCACAGCCATGTCCGGTCTAGTTCTTCGGAGCTTCTGCTTAACCGGCGGTCATTCTTCTTTTAGCGGCAGACGATGCACAACCATATCCGTATCCAGCCCAGGCATGTCCTCATACGACCAAGCAAAAATATCACTATACTCTTTGAGCATTTCAACCAATCTTCGCTTGACGTCGCTCTGCAGCGCGGCCCCTATACGGATGTTCCTTTCAAACCCTTCTAACCCCAGATTGACGATTTCAATGACTTCCTCATGAGGCAGAATGATTCGTTCTTCTTGTTTTACCAACCAAGACAACTCTTCTGGAACGTCGCCATCTTCAACAATTTCCTCTTCGGCCTGAAATACCGGGTGCTCAAAGTCGAAGTGAGTCATAGGCGGTTCATAGATGTCATCTGAAATAGTAATCCTGCAAAGGAAATGGTTAAATGCTTCAAAATACATACAAAGCGAATAACCACATTGCCATTTTATTGTAAAAAATAAAAACAGGAAAAACAGAGATCACAATATTTGTACATAAAAACGCCTTTTATTTAACGATCAAACATTGCAATGTACATAACAGAATGGCCCTAAGCAAAATCACGATGCCCCGGGTAGGACACCAGATTGTTCAACAATTAAGAAAATAAAGCATTACTGTTTAGTTGTCACAGGAACAGTCTCCTGAATAGACCAATTGCAAAGCCCTTGTCCTGGCACGCTCGGCTGAATCCAGGCGTCCATGTCGTTGTCGCTGTCTCCTTCTTCAGAATATGAAACAGCGTTGATGGTCTCGTGATATACCCCACCGGCCGTAATTGTTATTGGTCCTTTGAAACGGGGTGCCCTTGCAGTAGGCGTTGATGATGAAGGTTGATATCCAGCCCAAATCTGTCCATTTTCACGGGAATATCCAGAACCTTGCCCCAGCCCTTGGTCTCGCCAGTCTTCACTAGAGCCTGAGCCTCTTTGTATGACGACACTGCCACCTCTGATGCTTTACTCGGCCCTGGAACTTTGTCCTTGATGTGCAACCCCTCAAAAGCTTGACAGGGTGTTTCATGAATCTCGTCGTCGACTTCCACATACTTGAATGACGACAAATGGCTGACCAGTATATCCTCCTCTCCACAAGCTGTGACCACACTGCCCCCCACCATGTACTTCAGCTTTTGGTGTAAGGTAGATGTGACTTCCCAGCACCATGGGTCCATGGTCGTCCAAGAAGACAGCTATATGCTGGCTGGATGTCCATAATGTAAAATTCAGTTTCAAAAATCTCCGGCCCCACCTGCAGAGGCAAAGTTATGGATCCAAAGACTGACCTCCGTGTACCATCAAATGCCCTGACCACCAAGTCACTAGGCGTACAAATGATCCCCCTGATGTCTAACTTCATCATTGCTTTCTTTGGCAGCACATTCAAGGAAGACCCGGTATCTACCAGCACGTGGGACATGACTGTGCCCCTGCATTCAACTGAGACGTGCAACGCCATATTATGCTCTCTTCCCCTAGGGGTCAAATCAAAATCCGTAAATCCAAACTATGGCCTGCATTCACGTGCGCCATCACCCCCTCCAACTGATTCACAGAAACATCTTGGGGTACAAACGACGTGTCCAGAATTTTCAATAACGCATTCCTATGGGCTTCGGAACACAATAACAGCGACAATATGGATATCTTCGACGACGTTTGTTGAAGGTGCTCAACAATCTTATAGTCACTCTTACGGATAAGACACATAAACTCTTCTACATCCTTCAGTGACGTTTCTTTTTCATTCCTCTGCACAGGAGCATTCTCATTCACTTTTCCTTTACCTTTTGCCAATCGTTCGGCCTCTACCTCAGGCGATATAAAATTCTCCCGCTCCTTGTCATCCCTCCAGTCCCGACGAAATTGTCCACAACCCCAGCTGGTCGTTTACTGATATCAGTTTTCTCCCCATCACAATATGCTTCCAGCCCATAAGTCCAGGGTACTGCCCTGGTGCTCTCATAAGGTGTTGGCCCTGCCTTCATGATGGTGATCGTCGGTCGCCTGGCTGGCGCCGTTATAGTTATCGTTTTTCGGGGAATTGTCACCGTAGCTACATCACTTTGCTCATCAGCTAATACTCCTGCAGGTTTCTCGACTTCCGTTCTATCAAATTGCAACGTGCCTTCATCTATCAAGGTCTGAATACCCTTCTTTAATTCAGCACAACCCTCAGCCTGGGTCCAACATTCTAGACAAAACTCATCGCAGCCCGGATACACACCTCCTTTCAATAACCTGCTCTTTACTTCACACATCGGTGTTTTCAGTTCATCAACATTCATGATCAGATTCAAACCCTCCTCAGTCAAAATAGCATTTGCCCCATGGTTGGGCATTGGCTGTTGTACTATATTCAGACCTGCTTGTCCAAAATTTATGGCCTTGCTATCCAACAGATCTTGCACCACATGCTTGAACGTGTGGCAAGTCTCTATGTCATGGCCAGGAGCCCCAGAGTGGAACTCGCAGTGCTTATTCGTATCAAAGCCAAACGAGGAGTGCCCGTCATTGGCGCCATAGTCCTCTTTTCCACCAAGTTCAAACCCAGTAATGTTTGGAGTAACTCCGCATACGTATAAGGAGGTACATCAAATACTCTTTTCGGCCTCGTGTTAGGAAATCTCCTCTGTCCCTGATTTGGCCTCTGCTGCTGCTGTGGTGGTACCTGCTGTAGTGGTATTGGTTGTTGATGAAATGGAATTGTGACGCTTGCCACCTGTTGCGGATGATTGTACTGATTCCGTCCACTGCCCCGGCCTCGGCCTCGGCCCCCGAATACTGCACTTGTGTCACCCTGACGCAACCACCAAAAGCTTTTCTGTTACTTCCAACTGAAGTGGATTCCTCAACTTGGAATCTCCCCATTTTAATATTACTTTCAATCTTCTCGCCCATCAAAATTAGATCCGAGAAACCGCCCAAGGAAGCGGGAAACAGCTTATCATAAAATATACCGGTGAACGTTCCTATGAACATATCTATTCATCTCCTTCTCAACCAAAGGAGGATGAACCCTTGCAGCCATGTCGCGCCATCTCTGCGAATATTCTTTGAAACTCTCATCTTTCTTCTGTGACAACCCCTGTAACTGGACCCGGTTTGGTGCCAAGTCACTTTTGTACTTATAGTGCGCCACAAACGCATCGGCCAGTTGCTTCCAAGTCCTTATCTAGGTAGGCTCCAACCCCATGTACCATTCAAGGGAAGGACCAGACAAGCTGTCTTGAAAGAAATGCATCAGCATTCTTTCATCATTCGAATAAGCTGACATCCTTCTATAGTATGACCGCACATGTACCTTGGGACAGGTATCTCCCTTATATTTATCAAAGGTGGGAGTCTTAAATTTCAACGGTACCCTCAGACCAGGCACCAGTCCCATCGTGGTCATATCCAAACCGGAAGCACTCTGATTCACAACACCTTTCATCTGCTCCTCGAGCATCTTGATTCGCTGAGTGTTGTGTACAAGACCTTCAAAACCTCTACCAGAGAAAGCATCTTCTTGTTGGTCTTCCATCCAATTAACATTCTCATTTCCGTACCCATCATACCCATTGTTACGACCAAATCTAGTTTGATTCATCACAGGGCCCCGTCCCCTGTTACCATACCCTTGAGCGACCCCGGCAGGTCCAAAGACATCATTCCAACACCATTTCCGTTACTGAATCCACCATAGGCCTGGTTAGCATTACCAAATCCATCATGTCCGAAACCCTGAGCGTTGAAGCCAAACTTCCCATCCTGGTTAGCATAATCAAACCCCTGGTCGTTATAGCCAAATCCGTTGTTACCGAAGCCATTACCTCCATTGTTATCACCGCCCAGATTGGCGTCTCCGAATCCAACGTTGTTAATGACAGTCTCATTACCGATTCCTGTATTACCGTTCCCGGCGCCAGCGCCATTGTTCACGTTCACAGCAGGTATATTCACCACAGGTGGAGCTACAGGTGTAAGAGTACCATCCCTATGAATGGTTTCAACACGTACAGAGTTGTGGTCTTCGTTTCCATTCCCGACGTTCCTCACCAGCAATGGCTGCACCAAAGTTTGCAAGTTTTCCTGCCCTTTCACAATTGTCTCCATCGTCTGCATGAACATCTCCAGCTTCTCACGCATTTCCTGCATCTCGCTCTGCATCTGGTCCATAACTCTTTTGCAGTTGGTACGAGTATAGTATCGGTGAGGACGTTGACTTTCAATCCTGGAAAAACCTGGAAAGATGCAGGAAATGAGATACAGTTCAATAATCACCTGTAATGCAATATGAATGTGTATGCAAATGCCACATGTGTCTGTGCATTACGGAATATCAGTTCCCAATTCTAGTGCCAATGTGCCAGTGTGGTGACAGTGATAGCAATAAGAAGCTCGAAACCCAATAATAGAAAAACATCTCATTCATTGTAGAAAAAACCCATCAAGTCAGGAATACAATATTCGTGAGCGTACAATAAGAAGGCATGACCTCAACCAACAATCCTGGTGATAGCCAGCACAATGCAAATAAAGCATACACATCAATACATGAGATAGTCAAGTGCAACTATACGCCTGGAATTCCTCCAATAACCTCTTAGTCTCGGGATGATTTGGTTGAGTAAGCAAACCCTCGACAAGTAGATCTCTTTGCTTGAGAACACGTCGTAAATCACCAGTAGATTCCTCCCATGCCCCTTCTCCAAAGCGGTCCTCTAACTTCCGTTTCTGAGACACAACCTCCTTCTTGCACTCGATGGCTTTGTTCAATGAGTTCTGAAGACTATATCTTGTCATAACCTCCTCTTCATACTTTCTCTTGCTAGCTTTCAACTGATCTTCGATTTCAGAAATTTGCTGTTTCAATTTGTCTTCCCTCTTTTTATTGTTGGTTAGCGTAGCATTCCATGTTCTGTTGCACGAAGCGATTTCCCGGTAGGCGGCATCAAGGGACTTCTTCTTGGACTCTAACATATCATGAGAGCTTCTGAATTCTTTTCCCAGTCGTTCCCGTTTCTTTGTCTCTGCTGTCAATTCAGCACCTAACCTGTTTACCAACTCAGTCTGTTGTTGGAAGGAATACACAACTTCGTTTTTCTCACTCCGGATTTGAGCCAATTCTTTCTCTAGCTCTTCATTGATCTTTATCAAGTCTTCTTTTTCTTTCACAACCCGCTCATAGACCTCAATAGCTACAGTAGTCGGTTCCTCCACTGAAATGGGAACGGGACGTGATACTGCTGGAAAAGGCATCTGCGCCTGTCTTACCCTCTCTTGAATCCACACCTTGTAAGGCATATAGGCTTGACAATCATTCTTGCCTAGCAATGGTTTCCCTCTTCTGCAGATATGATTCCAAGCGCGCTGAAGCTTGGCTAATAATTCCCCACTCAGGTTACCAGTGAAATACAGAGATTCCTGTATTTCTTCCTCCTTCGGTGGACTCTTCAAAGCATACCCAAACTGTCGAACCAACAACGACGAGTTGTAATTAATACAGACCCTCCTTCCAATTAGAGGAACATTAGGAAACCCGACGCAACTGAAAATAATCTCTGACCCCAATAAATCTCTATCGAACCAGACAATGTCTTCTGAAGAAAGTCCCATTAGACGCTCAGACCATTCAGCTGTATGTGCAGATTCGACAAAAGGACCCTTCTTGGGCAGATGGCTCTCAAACCACATATTCAGCAACGGTACACAACAATGGACATTTTTTCCCCTTCTGTTTTCATTCTTATAATGCAAGGAATGATAGAAATCTCCAATCAAGGTAGGCACCGGGTTGCCTGCAGCAAACAAGTGGAATGCATCCAAATCAATGAACTCAGGAAGATTAGGGAACAATATAATCCCATAGATGCACAAGGCAAGAACAGCGTTAAACACAATCCAGCAACCACTTTTGGCATATTCTTGAGCTTTGCCAACCAAGAATTTGAGAGAAAACCCAGGAACTCCATGCCAGGAAGTCAAAAACAACTCTGCAGGATCCATATGCAAGGGAACAGCTAAGTCTTCCAGCTTAGGCTTAGCGTCAAAGTGAATGAAAGGCACTCTGTTCTGAACCGGCAACTCTAGAAACTCAGCATACTCCTCCATAGTCGGAGCCAAAATGAAGTCCTGGAACATAAAACACCTCAAGGAGGGATCATATAACTGCATCAACGTGTATAACCCATTCAGCTCATATGTAGTTAGTCTGCAAACCAAATTCAGTAGCTTCCCATAACTCTTTCTAAAGCTTCTCCTCACATTATCATCAGCTAGGGAAATCAGACCCAACAGAGAAGTCACATCAGGAGTAGGCAACTTATACGCAACAGTCTTCCTCAAAGTACTCATAATAACAGATAGAAGTCTGGAGCACTAGAATCGGGAAGTATGAAAATGCACCTGCAGCACAGACACACGTTAATGATATGCATATGATGATGCAAACAATGCAATATGCAAACAATGCACCAAGGGATCACGTGCCCCTGGATGAGAAGCCCAATCCACAATATTGGCCTCAAATAGACCCATAAGCTGCTCAAGACCATCCACAATGCTCCAACCCGGTCTCTGACAGAGCCAATAACACTGTCCTCAAATACCACTGAACCTCAATCAAGAAAACCGGTAATCTGGAGGTCAAGTTACCTGCATGTCCCAACCCCTCTCACAGGTAGGTGTCCTAATAACTAACACAAGGTACGGCATCCTATGCGGTTGTTGGCGTCACAGACTTTCAGGATGGATGATACGATACCCAGAAGGTGTGGCATCATCATGTCCTGAAGAGGCCTCACTTAGCCAACTTCCAAATGATCGGTCCCCAGAGTCGACAATCCAACTAACCAACAACCCCTTCAACCCAAAGGGTTGAAAAAGAAGCCAACCAGAAGAACCTCGTCTGAGCGTGGATTTCATGAGACACTAGTACATGCAAAGCATTCATGTGCCCACTAATTTCCACTCTAATTCTAGGTGCACTCAAGCCCAGGTCCGACTTATCTCTCAATCATAGATCCCCCTCATACCCACAACAATAATAACAGTAATATAATGCTGAATGTAAAATAAAGAAAAAGTAAATCCATACAAAATCCTCGACGGGAAAACAAGCGCTAGGATTGACTCGTGTAGGGAACCGTTGTAGTCCCCAGCAGAGTCGCCAGTTGTCGCTACTGCGAAAATCGGCGCCGGCTGAACAGAAGAGTCGCCACCGTGCGTTATTTATCCCAAAGGAGGGAAAGGAAACGCTCAGAGTAAACCTACTGAAAAGATGGGAAAGGAATGGTCATCGCAACCAAATCCTGGATTCGGGAGTCGGTTACGCAAGGGGAAGGTATTAGCACCCCTCACGTCCGTCGTACTCGACGGGATCCACGCTTGTTTTCTGGTACGGATTGTTATTCTATCTATTCTACAGGTTTGAGGTTAAAAGAAAATAAAATGACTCGGCAAAGTATCGTACTTTATGCCTACGTATTCCCGTCTGGAACGAGAAATCAGAGTCAACGTAGTTCACCTACCTACGGGAAAGGAGGGGAAGGTTGCTCGCTAGGATATCGCATCCTATGCCTACGTACTTTCATACAGCATGAAAGATTAGAGCAAATGTAGTTCGGGCTATGTACGACACAAGTTTGTCTTGATTGTTTTTTTTTATCCTTCTGAAAAAGGTTTTCTCCTGATTACGGGTCCAAGCGGACAAAAATGACTCTTTTGATTGGTTTACAGTCTTTTACGCAAGAACTGTCTTTTATTGATGTTTATCCTTTTATTGTATTTTTTGATTGTTTTGAGATAGAAGAGAAAGAACTCTAACCTAGGGTTAAAATGGGAATCAAAATCTACCCTAATGTTGTCATGCATGGGTGAAAACCTAATGTCTGTCATATCTCTCTCTTGCGCAGAGAGAAACAGAGATCCTAAGGGGATAAACGGGAAAGCAACAACATATATACAGTAAAGCAGTAAAATGCATGAATGCAGCAGTACAAGCGAGGCAAGGGAGTCCCACTCAATCTCGAACCTAGAAAACAATGGGCAAAGTGAAACAGCTTCACCTCAGCCTAAAGGGAAATTAACAAACAATACAGCAAAGAAAATAAACCCCACACCAGCCCTGACAGCACACCAGCTCCTACAGCAGCAGCTCTGAACAAACCTCAAACTCTGACAGTTGATAAACAACAACATCTCAATGATCCCCAAAGTCAAACTCCAGTGATACCCAAGCTACAACAAGCTTCCATCTCCAAGAAATTACCCAAGCTCCAGCAAGCACATAATCTCAAACAATTGACAGCATCAGACAACAGATAGCTCCAAACAGCAGTAAACCTTAGCTTTAACAGTTGCACAACTCTGACATGAATAATCTTCATCTTTTTCAATCTTTGATCTTCATCTCTATCTTCAATGGCTTCTTTCTTCAAGACAGGCTCTCCAGCAAAGAATTGATTTACCAGAATAATTGAATGTCAAACAGTTCATTGACAACCAAGGGAAGTCTATGAGCAGTTGACATTGTAACAGACTGTTTCCCTCAAAGTTCTACCTCCTAGATAAAACCACTTATCCCTCCAAAGGAGGGAGGTGAATATCACAGAGGGACTTTTAATTATTTAGAAGAATGGAAGCAAAGGAAGCTATCCATGTTTATGAAAGAATTTGTTCTATTCTAAGGCTTTACCTATCTCCTATTTTTTTCCTATGCCTTCAAAACATCTTCAATCCAAGCAATCTTCACGAAGGTGACGAAGCTTCTGGATCCAAGATGAAGCTTGGAGCAAATTCTGGAGATGAAGTGCGAAGATCTACGGCGGCAACGGTGCTCTCGTGATGAACGAACGAAGATCGACGAATCTGATGGTGAACGAAGACGATCCTAAAAATCTAAGGATCTTGACGTGCGATGAAGCGGCTTGACAAAGTTCTTGAGGATGATCTGAAGAATTTACGATGAACTGGATGAAGAACCAACAACCACTGATGAATGTTCTTGCTAGTTTGCAGTTTTCTGGAAAACGTAGATGAACGAGATGAAGATCGAAGAATTGCTGGCGAATGTTCTTGAAGAAAAGATGAACACGATGATGATTCTTGTGGAGATCTGGAAAACGTTGAAGATTATGATGAAGTTTCCGGCGAGAATTGATTTTCCGGCGATGATGGATGGAGGTGGATCAGTGAAGAAAATGAAGTTGGAAGGTGTTTGGGGGAATTCTGGGTTTTTTGCAGTTTCCGGTGAAATTTGGTTTTCCGGTGGGAGGTTACGGTGGTCCAGCGACTGTTAGGGTGGTCGGCGGGGGGTTTTGCATTGCCGGCGGTGAAGGGACCGGCGAAGGGACGAATGGCGCAGAGAGTGAGGGAGAGTGTTACACGTGTGTGGGGAGTTACTGCATGAGTGCCAAGTGTGGGGAGAGAGGGTGAGACGTGGCAGGGTTCTGAGTGTGAGTGGAGTGTGAAGTGGCCAACCCAGAGCTGTACGCGTGGCGCTGTATTTATACTGTCAAGTGGCACTTGGACCTTCGACCTAGGCCTGATTTGGATAAATGGCTAATTGGCCCAATAAGACCTAAATCTGATTAAAACATGATTAACTGCATTTAAACTCTGATTAATTCTAAAACAAAATTTAATACTGAAAATTAATACCTTATTAATTCTGAAAACGAAAATTAAACATAAACCTAATTAAAATCTCTAATAAACCCTAATTAAACCTAATGAAATCCTAAAACGAAAATTAAAATAAAATTCTATCATTAATCCTAATTAATCCTAAAACAAAAATAAAATCCTAATTAATCAGAAAAAAAATATCTAAAAACTATTTTTTTAAAAACTAATTAAATCTGAAAAAAAACAAATAAACTCTAAAAAAAAAAATTTAAAACAATTAATCCCTATTTTAAAAAAACTATTCTATTAATTTTGAAAAAAAAACAATAAAACTCTAATAAAATATAAAAACACTAATATCCATTTTTTTTTTAAAATCTATTCTATTAAGAAGAAAAGGTAGTATTTATTTATCTATTAAAATCTATTCTTTTAAAAGAAAAAATAATATCTATTTATATCTATTAAAATCTATTAAAAGGAAAATAATATCTAAAACTTAAAATCTAACAAATCTCTAAAAAAGAAAAGAAAATTTATATACAACTCCAAAGAATTATAAAAAAAAATCTATTAAATCCAGAAAAATCCATTTAAATGCATTAAAAATCCAGAAAAATAAAAGAAAAATCCTAAAAAATGCCAAGAGGCCGATTAAACCAATTAAATCACAATTGCGCAACCGTAGCGAAACCCGGGCACCGAGATGGCCTGAAAACACAGGGAACGAGCACCAATTCTCAACAGACTTTTATTCCAACCGGCCTGAACTACCTGAAACGCCAGGGGCTATAATCCCGATAAAAATCAACCTGACTGAGAAAAAATGCAATGCATGCAGTATGCGAATGCGAATGCAAAATGCATTGAAACATAAACCAAATATGGGAACCGGTTGGTCAAATTTTAAGGTGCAACAGGATGAAGTGGGCCAAGTGCTTGTGTTTTATTTTTAATGTGTTGACGTACTGCTCGTGTTACAAATGTCACCATATGAAAATGTGTATATTTTCCTGATACAATACTTAATACGTGACCACTTTTATGACCTGTGTATATGGTTAGTATAGGAATTTGAAAATGATGCACCACGTCTTTTATGCTTAAACTGAACTTGCAATTCAACAATTGGTATCAATTTAGGAAATGGATTAGAACATGGCCACTCGAGATCAAATTGGGACCACTTGGGATTAAATCTATGAATCAATCATTAAGACTCACCCTAATTTGTGTTTAGAACATGACTTGGAAAAATGGATTAAGAACTGATTTGAAAAGCTTTTGTTCAAAGTTTAAAATAAGCTAGCAAAGTGAACCGGGTTTAAAAGTTTAATCAAGGTTTCCTATACTATTAAGTTATATCTTGTACGCAATCTCAATTTGTATGAATTTACCATATACTATGACCATACCACGACCCTTTAAAAAGAAATGAACTATGTCTTAAACAAATTGACTTTAGAAAACTAGCTCATTTGATCATAACTTGAAGTTTGAACGCTTAAATCCAAATTTGCTACTAATTGACATAGCTTGAAACTCCCAACTAGTACAAGTACGGCCGGAGGGTGAATTGACTGTGTCTTAGAAACATGAATGATCATAACTTGATCCCGCTGAAACATGACTTGCAATTTGCGAGCTAAATCTAAGTTTGTCACAAACTGATTTAGAATCCAAACATAGCTTGACGCTTACAGTCAATTCGAGCAAGGCTTGAAGCTAAATCGACCGTGTCTAGAAGCATCATACGAAATATCTTTGAACAACTTGAATTAAGGGCAGATCATACGAACAACTTGTTGTGAGGCTTAAACAACCTTAGAGAACTTTGTAACCAAGTTGAAACAGAGTTTAAATTTCTTGAAACCCAACAATTGTGTTGCGAAATGGATCCAATCATGTATTTGACACCATTGTATCATGTCTGTCTGATCGTGAGAACGAGGACACACATGAGCTTGGGTATAAGGGGCTGGAGGCACGCTCTTCCCACATAAATTTCTAGGGATTATAACCACAATGAGTACATATAAAGTCTTTATAATGAAACCTTAGAGGGTCATGGCCAGAAGTCATGTGGCAGTAAGACATTTATTAAATACCAAAGTAGGACAAATTTGGGATATGACAGATGCCCCTATCTAATTGCCTTTAACCTGAGCGAATGAACTGCCGCATGGCATTAATTTTAAGGTGGAAGTCAATTAGATACAAAAAGACCCTAAAATTTGTCCGGTAGAGAAGTGAAAAGTACCATGAATGGGTTAATAGGATGAACAAGATAACCTGATATTCTCTGGGTGGTCGAAGCAGTCCCTCATCTAATAAGGTCCTTCGTGATACCAGATCAGTATAAACAAGCCTCTTTGGGTGATCGAAGCGGCCCCTCATTCATTAAGGTCCTCCGATGATACCAAAGTGGTATAAACAAGCCTCTTTGGATGGTCAAAACGGCCCCTCATTCGTTAAGGTCCTTTGCGATACCAAAGTGGTATAAACGAACCTATTTGGGTGGTCGAAGCAGTCCCTCATTCGTTAAGGCTCTTCGATGATACCAAAGCACTATCTCAAACAAAACTTGAGATTCTTCGGGTGGTCGAAGCAGTACCTTATCCACTAAGGCTCTTCGATGATACCAAAGCAGTATCTCGAACAAAACTTGAGATTCTTCGGGTGGTCGAAGCAGTACCTTATCCGTTAAGGCTCTTCGATGATACCAAAGCAGTATCTCGAACAAAACTTGAGATTCTTCGGGTGGTCGAAGCAGTACCTTATCCATTAAGGCTCTTCGATGATACCAAAGCAGTATCTCGAACAAAACTTGAGATTCTTCGGGTGGTCAAAGCAGCACCTTATCCATTAAGGCTCTTCGATGATTGCAAAGCAGTATCTCGAGTGATAATTTTGCTGAGGAATAGTTGAGCTAAAATTCTAATTAGAGGAGCAACTTTGTGCAAAACTCTGCAGGGGGAAAGCCTTCAAGAAACTTTAAGGTAACCTCTGCTTGGGGAGCCACCAGAGCAATAGTTGCTGAGGATTATCATCATCAACTGCATAGTTGAAGAATGATTTTCTGGGGAGTAGAATTCCCTGAACTCGTGGGGTATTAACTCTTCTCAGAGTCATACTGCCAACTTCAATGGAGGACTGACCAAGATGCTTGCGAACTGATCCTGGATCCTGCTACGTTCCTATGTAATGCAATGTTTTATGATGCCTAAACATGCAACTAAGATGTAACTTCTACGGAGTGCACGATACGAATGCAAATGATATGTTAATGCTTGATATGATTATGATATGAGGCTGTATGTCGTGTTCATGATAATGCAGCAACCAGGTATGCTGGGGATGAAATTCTGTTGGGGACATCACCAGGGACTGAATTCGGTAGTTGCCAAATGGTTTGGACTTTGGTTATTGAGGATGCCAACAAGGGTGGACTTTTAGTGGTTGCCAATGAGGACTGGACTTTTTAGGGTGAATTTAAGGCGCCAATTGGAGTGGCTTTTCGATGTTGCCAATAAAAGATTGGGCTTTCTGTGGGGTAGTGAGAGGATTAGACTACTCGACATCCCAGATTTAGATACTCCATGACGACCGGGGGAATTGATTGCCCCAGTTTAGTTCTTGAACTCGATGCTGGGGGGAGCCACATCATATAAACCCTTTAGAAAGGCAAAGCTTTTCATGATGGCAAGCTTAGGCAGCTGACGACTAATCCAATGCTTCTACCTGTTGATATTTTTCTTGGAGACCATCTATTTTCCCCAATATCTTCAAACATCAAAACAAGTTCCATACCTTGTCAAAAAGTTATATTTTTATTTTTTAGCTGACGTTTCGAACATAATATTATACAAATAAAATTAATTTGCAAACAATCAGATAAAGTAAAAGAGTGAGCACAATTTAATTGAGAAATCTCTCTTTATATTGATTTGACCCTTGAATGGGTAAATATACAAAGATGTAACCCCTTAATGAGGTGATTACAGTGCAAGAAAAACATAATGGCAAAAATTAGAGCCTCTTTGAGTCTTGACACTGCTATAGTCCCTATAACTTTGGAAGTTTTCAACACCTTGTTTCATAGGAAAAGAAAATGGCCGGATTAATCATGTCTCTTGATAATGTACTAGGGTTAAGTGATCATGCATAATGGATACTTTGCCTTGGAATTTTGCCCCTAACTTTTGCCTGGATCGCCCTTTCGGGTTTTCAATCCACCGGGACCCCCTTTTTTGCATGAGCCGCCCTTTCGGGTTTTCAACTCAGCGGGCCTATTCTTTATTTTTCCCTAATTTTTCCCTGAACCGCCCTTTCGGGTTTTCGGTTCAACGGGATAACCAATTTTGCCTAAGTCTCCCTTTCAGGTTTTCGACTTAGCGGCTCTACTATTCCATTTTTTAGGCAAAGTATCGTTTGACCAAATCTGCATTCACTGGATAAGGTAACTCCTCCCCATCCATGGTTGCGAGCTTTAGGGCACCACCAGAGAATGCTTCTGTTACCACATATGGGCCTTCGTAGTTCGGCGTCCATTTGCCCCTAGATTCATTATACATAGCCATGATCCTCTTGAGTACTAAGTCTCCTCGTGGGAATGTCCTGGGATGCACTCTTTTGTCGAAGGCTCTTTTCATTCTTCGCTGATAAAGCTGGTCGTGGCATATGGCTGTCAAGCGCTTTTCCTCAATGAGATTAAGTTCTTCAAACCTCGTCTTGACCCACTCAGCTTCATCAATTTGAGCTTCCATTAAAACCCTCAGCGAAGGAATTTCGACCTCTATTGGGAGAACTGCCTCCATGCCATAAACCAACGAGTAGGGAGTTGCCCCTGTTGAAGTTCGTACCGAAGTACGATAGCCGTGTAGTGCAAAGGGTAACATCTCGTGCCAATCTTTGTATGTGACCACCATCTTCTGGATGATTTTCTTGATATTTTTATTGGCTGATTCCACGTCTCCATTCATTTTGGGTCTATATGGTGTCGAGTTATGGTGTTCTATTTTAAAACTGGCGCATAACTCGTCCATCATTTTGTTGTTGAGATTCGACCCATTGTCAGTGATGATGCGGTTAGGCCCTCCATATCTGCATATAATGTTGTGTTTCAAGAAGCGAGCGACTACTTGCTTAGTAACGTTGGTATATGAAGCAACTTCAACCCACTTGGTGAAATAGTCTATGGCCACAAGTATGAAGCGATGTACGTTTGAAGCTTTTGGTTCAATCATCCCAATCATATCTATTCCCTACACGGAGAAGGGCCATGGTGAGGTTAAGACGTTCAGTGGAGTGGTGGGTACATGAATCTTATCAGAGTATATTTGGCACTTGTGACAAGTTCGGGCATGATGGTAACAATTTGCCTCCATGGTAAGCCAATAATAGCCTGCTCTCAATATTTTCTTTGCCATGGTATGTCCATTCGCATGAGTTCTAAAGCAGCCCTCATGAATGTCTTTTAGAATCTGTTCGGCTTCACGTTTCTCCACACATCAGAGCAAAACAGTGTCATGGTTGCGCTTGTACAATACATTTCCGTTGAGGAAGAAGTTGGATGCCAGTCTTCGCAAAGTTCTTTTGTCGATACCCAGGGCTCCTTCAGGATATTCGTGCTTTTCAAGATATCGCTTTATATCATAAAACCACGGCTTTTCATTTGTGTCTTTATCAGCATTCAGACAATGCGCGGGCTCTTCAAAGCGTCGCAAATCAATGGATGGTCTATGATTGGGCCATATCAACTTGTACATGGATGCCAAAGTTGCCAAAGCGTCATCCATTTGATTCTCTTCTCGAGGTACGTGAGCAAAAGTGATATCATCGAATCGGGGAAGCAATTTGGCCACATAATCCCGGTATGGAATTAGATTTTCATGCTTTGTATCCCAGTCGCCTCTTATCTAGTAAATTACCAGAGCAGAATCTCCAAACACATTGAGAGTTTTGATTCTCAAGTTAATGGCCTCTTCTAGCCCTAGTATACATGCCTCGTACTCTGCTATATTGTTAGTGCACGGGAAACAGAGTTTGGCCGTAAACGGCAAGTGAAAGTTTTTGGGAGATGTAATCACTGCCCCAATTCCATGTCCATGAGAGTTAGAAGCACCATCGAACATAAGAGTCTATCGCTCCCCTGGTTCTGGCCCTTCATCTGGCCCTGGCTCTTCGTAATCTATTGCCATCATAATATCTTCATCTGGAAAGTCGAACCTCAATGGCTGATAATCTTCCACGGGTTGGTGGGCCAAATGGTCCGCTAGCACACTGCCTTTGATAGCCTTCTGAGCGACATACTGGATGTCGTATTCATACAAAAGCATTTGCCATCGTGCTATCCTACCGGTAAGAGCAGGCTTCTCAAGATGTACTTGATTGGATACATCTTAGAGATTAAGTATGTGGTGTGTGTCAGCATGTATTGTCTGAGGCGTCCAGCAGCCCATGCAAGTGCACAACAAGTTTTCTCAAGCAAAGAGTATCTGGTCTCACAGTCGTTAAACGTTTTGCTGAGATAGTATATAGCATGCTCTTTCTTGCATGAATCATCTTGTTGTCCTAATATGCAACCCATGGATTCGTCTAGCACAGTTAAGTACATAATGAGCGGCCTTCCAGGAACTGGTGGTATCATGATCGGTGGTTCTTGCAAATATTCTTTGATTGCATCAAATGCCCTTTGGCATTCATCATTCCACACAACCGGCTGATCTTTCCTGAGTAACTTAAAGATTGGCTTGCAAGTGGCTGTGAGATGTGAAATAAATCTTGCGATATAATTCAACCTCCCTAGAAATCCACGGACCTCCTTTTCAGTCTTTGGGGTAGGCATGTCCTGAATCGCCCTTACTTTATCAGGATCCACCTCAATCCCTTTCTGGCTTACGATAAAGCCCAACAACTTTCCAAACCGCACCTCGAACGTACATTTGTTGGGATTAAGTCTCAACTTGAACTTCCTCAGTCTGGCGAACAACTTTTCCAAATTAACCAAATGTTCATCTTCAGTCTGGGACTTAGCAATCATGTCGTCAACGTATACTTCGATATCTTTATGAATCATATCATGAAAGAGTGTTACCATTGCACGTTGGTACGTTGCCCCAGCGTTCTTCAACCCGAATAGCATTACCTTGTAAAGAATGTGCCCCATGGTGTAATGAACGTGGTCTTTTCCATGTCATCTGGATCCATCTTAATTTGATTGTAACCAGAGAATCCATCCATGAAGTAAAAAACGGAGAACTGAGTCGTATTATCTACCAACACATCAATATGAGGCAATGGAAAATCATCTTTAGGACTTGCTCTGTTTAAGTCGCGGTAATCCACACACATACGGACCTTTCCATCCTTCTTCGGCACTGGAACGATATTTGCAACCCATTGCAAATATTTGGCCACTGCTAAAAACCCTGCATCGAATTGTTTTCGGACTTCATCACGGATTTTCAGATCCATATCAGGACGGGTTCTTCTCAACTTCTGCTTGATGGCATGAAACTCTTCTTTGAGTGGCAACTTGTGTACAACGATGTTTGTATCTAGACCAGGCATGTCCTGATACGACCATGCGAACACATCAACATATTCTCGAAGGAACCCTACCAACTTTACCTTGACAGTATCCTGAAGAGACGCACCAACCCTTATCTCTCTTTTATTTTCTTCTGAACCTAGGTTGATAATCTCGACATCCTCTTTATGCGGCATAATGACCTTCTCTTCCTGCTGCAGTAACCTAGCCAATTCGTTGGGGAGCTCATCCTCGTCTTCCACATCCGCTCGGTATATTGGACAATCAAAATCATAAAGGCCTATAGCAGTGTCGATATCAAGGACCTCGGTAGTGTCTCTGCATGTTTATGATTTATGCAGCTTATTTAGGAAAGTGATTGCGTGAAAGAAATGCCATTAATTATGAAAAAGTATAAAAGAAAATGAGCAAAAGAATTGAATGCAAATCAAAATTTTATTCACGTTAAACATGTTTCGAAACATCAGGAGGCCCGACACAAAGCTCCACTACGCCTTGGGCAGAGCGTAGGGTTTTGAAAATTAATTAAAACTTTACTTTTGAAGAGGGAAGAATTGGGGTATTTCGATGGTTTTCCAGTTCTTCAATTCTTCACCAGGTTCAGCCTGTCGGATCCAGCTTGCGGAGAATTCTTTGTCATCAGCCTCATCTTCAATTACCATGGCGGAGGTATGATCGAAGGTATGCCCGACGCTCTTGAAAATTTCTGCTACAGGAGGAATCTCCTTCCTGTCACGTGCAACCATTGCTGTGTTGGACGAAGGATGGTATCCTAGCCCAAATTTGTCGAACTTTTCAGCCACTTCCACCATTTTTCCCCAGCCTTGGGCGTTCCCTTCATCTACAACCATCTTAGCCTCTTCATAGGAGGCCATTGCTGATCTTGAACTCTGACTATCTGAAATTCGTTGTACTGCTAATGTATTCACCATTTCGAAAGACTGTTAAGGCGTTTCCACCATTTCCCCTTCAACTTCAATGTACCTGAAGGACGTTAAGTGGCTAACCAAGATATCCTCCTCTCCTCCAATATGAACTACCTTGTCATTACTGACAAATTTTAGCTTCTGGTGAAGGGTGGAGGTAACAGCTCCTGCATAATGAATCCAAGGTCTTCCTAATAGGCAGCTGTACCATGGATAAATATCCATTACTTGGAAAGTAATAGTGAAGACAGTTGGCCCGATTTTTATTGGCAAGTCCACATCGCCAATCACAGCACGCCTAGAACCATCAAAAGCTTTGACTACCAGAGTACTTGGCTTCATGCTAACTCCTTTTACTGGCATTCTCTCCAGGGTGACCTTGGGAAGCACATTCAAAGAAGAACTTGTATCCACTAAGACTCGGGATATCAATGTGTCTTGGCACTTGATAGAAATATGGAGAGCTTTATTGTGGTTTCTCTTCTCTGCAGTCAGGTCATCATTATTAAACCCAAGAAAGTTTCCGGTTGTTACGCTAGCTATCACATCATCGAACTGGGCTACAGTGATATCTTTAGCAATATGCGCGGCGCTCAACACCTTCATTAAAGATAACCTGTGGGCCTCTGAACTAAGTAACAACGAGAGCATGGAAATTTTAGCTGGAGTCTGGTTTAGTTGATCAATCACTTTGTAATCACTTTTTCTGATGATCTTCAAAAACTCCTCAGCTTCCTTTGGTGTAACTGCTGCCTTTGGTGATGACACCTCAACAGGTGGCTCAACACTTGGTAGTTCAACTGTAGCTTTTTCTTTATTTCTAGCTGGCACTTCCACTGGTTTGGCGGCAAACAAACGACCGCTACGGGTCATCCCACTAGGCCTAACAATTGCATCGCATTTGGCAGCGTCATACTCAATCACTAGTCTCTCTGGCCTCTGTTTAAAAACTTCGGGCTCGAATTCATTGACAGAATACTCTATTACCACTGGAGCTGGTCGTGCTGCTCTTTGTCTATTGACGTCATCTTCATCATATTGCATAACCACGGGTGCTGGTCGGGCGGGCCTCTGTTGAAAGGCTTCCGAAGGATCATACTGCAAGACTACTGGTGCTGGTCGAAGTCGCCTTGTCGGATAAGCACTTGTTTCATCATACTGAATATCAATAGCAGACATGTTCGAATCTCTTTGTTTTATTTGTATTATCCCATGTTCTATGAACCTTTGTAAATGTCTCTTCACCACTTCGTCAGTCAAATTCTCCACTTCTTCTTGGGGAATCATCCCACTTCTCTTCAATTGTTCTCCAATAACGGCCATTGGAGTACGGACATCTTCAACATTTGTAATTAGTCTCAAGCCACTACTCTCTTCCACAACATTGACAGAAGGACCTCCATGTTTAGGTAACGGATCCTTCGTAATATTGGCACCTCTAGGTGTAAAAGTGAGATCTTTGGACTCTATCAAGTCTTGCACCCGATTCTGAAACGCATAGCAGTTGTCTATGGAGTGTCCAGGGGCTCCTTTATGGAACTCACAATGGGCATTAGCATCGTACCCAGGAGGATATGGAAAAATTGCCGGACGTAAATCTCGCAACGTTAAGTGTCCACTCTGATTTAGCTGAGCAAAAATCTGCCCATATGACATAGGCAACGGGTCGAGTTGCCTTCTTGGATGTCTCGGCCTTTGCTGTCTCTGAGCCGGAGCATTCTGATATTGCGGTGGAGGAATTCTCTGATAATTCTGTTGTTGATTCTTTTGTTGAGCTGGTTGTTGGTAGGGAGCTTGGGCTACTGCAGCTACTTGTTGATACTGGATATCTATCGGAGCTCTGCCCCTTTGTCCTCTCATCACGACATTAGCCTCATCTTCTCTTTTCTTTACAAAAGGCTTTCTTCCTCCATTCATTGGGACTACAGCCTTGTTCTTTTTCAAAGTGCTCTCGATTCTTTCACCTACTGACACTACTTCAGCAAAGTTAGGGAAACTGAACCCAAGCATGCGGTCCAAGTACTGCGGTTGTAGAGTTCCCATAAACATGTCAGTTAACTCCTTAGTCAGCAATGGTGGTTGAACACGGGCAGCCGACTCTCTCCACCTTTTGGCATATTCTTTAAATGACTCGTTGTTACGTTGAGTCATATCTTGCAGCTGCGTGCGATTCGGTGCCAAATCAGTATTATACTGATAATGTTGCGAAAACGCATCTGCTAGATCTCTCCACGTGCTGATTTGTCCTTTTTCTAACTGCATATACCATTCCAACGATGCCCCACTGAGGCTATCTTGGAAGTAGTTGTAGCGGTAAAAATCATGAGCGTAAGCTATTGATTAACTTAACTCAAAGAAAACAAGAGTCGCCACCGCACTTTTATGTTATCTAAAAAAGGAAAGGAAAAAGAGCAAACAAAACCAAATAGTTCTAAAATAAGAACAAGAGACAGAGATCGGGGTAAGGGGGTTGGTTACGCAATGGGAAGGTGTTAGCACCCAAAACGTCTATAGTACTCTATAGGAGCCCTTTGAAATATTTACGCTTTTTGGTTTGAAAATGGTTTGTTTAAAAAGAGATTGGGGAGATGAGAAGAGAATTATTTTTTTAGATTTTTGTGTTTGGAGAGACTTATCGCCTCATGCCTACGTACCCACAAAGTGCAATATGGGATCAAAACCCCGTAGTTCGTGGTACAAATGACAAAAACTTATTGGTTTTCATTGATTTTAGATGTAAAGACAAGTCGTCATTTCAAGGAGAAAACTGCGACTATCCACCCACGAGTATTAAGACAACATCTGCGTCACATAAAGATGGAAGATTTGCTTGGATTATCAACAAGACTATCACTCAACATCAACGTGGAAAATGTCAAAGTCTTAATAATATGGGGAATAGGAGATTTACATCTCAACTATAGAAATGAATCATGTCTAAACTTTATGAAAAGTTTTAAAGTGAAAAAGTGCATAAAGGCACAAAAAGAGTTGATGAGTTTTTGTATTTTTTATGTCTTTTGAAATTGGTCAAAGCATGATTAACATTGATTGACTTTTATTAAGAAAAAAAACAAAGTTTAAAAATCACTTGACGAAAGTCAAGGTTTTATTGCGAAAGCGGTTTTGAAGTTTGAAACCAAGAAGGTTTTGAAAGAGGGAGAAAGTTTTGAAAATTTAAGAAGGGGAGGAGATGAAGTGACTATCCTAGAAACCAAAATAAGAGATAGAGGTAAGAAAGATCTAACCGACTTGTAGCACACTCCATAGCAAGCAAAAAGAATTCCATCCGATTTAAAGCATAAGCTAATGAGCGAGCCAAATAAAGGCTAAGATCCGCAATACTCCAAGCATAGGAATGAAAGTCCTAATTCTAAGTCCAAATGTCCATGAAGTCCAAGGTCTAAGAGTAATCCAAGAGCATAACCACAAAGTTAATAGCACCAAGTTTTTTAGAGATTTTTTATCCTTTATTAGTGTTTTGAATAAGATATGGTCCAAGTGGACAAAAGAGAAATGACATAAACATAAACAAAGATATGATATGAAATGATAATATGGAAGCATAAAAGTAAAAAATAAGGAGTAAAAAAGAGAATATAAACAAAATTAAACAAAGATAATGTTAGTGAATTAGTAATTAGTGGTTAGAACATATGATCAATGATGATTAATTCTTGCACTTTAGACCAAGGTTAATGAAAACTCATTAGAGGATTGATAGAATCAAAGCCTCCTAACAATGATTTTCATAGGTATTGGACTTGAGACAAGCAACTAAACATACTTGGACTTTTAAACGTAAGTTTGAGCCATGAATGATCATTTTCCGATTAAGGGACACTTTAGCGCTATGTTAAGCAATCGTAATCGGGTTTATGTAGAAACCACGACTATCTGAGGCCGGTCAATAAAATGTTAGTGTTAATACATGTTAGAGAAGTGATATGTAAATCACTCTCCTAAAACATGCCACACAAAAAGAAAAGAGGTAGTGATCTCATCATAATCAAGATTTTTCATCAATTAATCAAAGGTAATCTATCACTATTCCAAAGTACGAAGAATTATCTCAATGATTATTCGTCCATAGATTTGAAATAATGAAGATTAAACCACCTTGATAATCAACAATCTATGATCCAAAGATTTCATCGATCAAAAATAAAAAGAAGAAGAAAGAGAATTAAAAAAGAAAAGAAACCACAATTTGAATCTTAAATCGATTAAATCATCACCAATATCAATCACTTTTTTTAGTGGATAAAATCGACACTCAAAGTCCATTGATATTGATGAGATCTTATCAAAATTCAAGATCCAAAACAAAATCTATTTAAAAAATATTATTTCAAAAAGAAAACAAATATTAAAAAAAAATATTGAAGAAAATCTTTTAAAAAAAGAGAGGGAGATTTATTAAACTAAACATGGGGGTGATGATGGTAAAAGGCCACACGGCCCAAATCCAAAGATAAATTAACATAAAAAGGTAAAAAAAAAAAAAAAAATTAAGAAGAAAAAATAAAAGGAAAAAATAAATCAGAAAAAGAAAATCATCCTCTTCTTCTTTCATCCGACGCGGCACTGTGCATCATCTCTCGGTAGATCTCGCAAGAAAAAAACAATTTCACCGTCGTTTCTATCTTCTTCTATCAATCTTACACCGTTTACAAATACTCCCTCTCTCACTCTCATTTTCGTAAACAACTTCTCCAGTAAAATAATTCAAAAATTGGATCGAAGTTGATGATGAACAAGAAATCAGGTTCGAATAATCAATTCTTACACTCTCTGTTTCTTCTTCTTTGCAAATTATGCTCGAGTTGTTGTTGTTTGTTGATGTTGATGAAGAGTTTCCCCGATTTACATTGAGAGATGCGAAATTGAATGTCGGTTTGATTTTTGCAGAGTGAGGAGGGGATGTTCAAGCTTGAAGATGAGTGTTGGTGAGTTTTCAGCAGAGGTTTTCTGGCTTTTAAAGCTTGAATAAATGAAAGAGGTATGTGTTCTATTTATAGATGGAGGAGAATGAAAATGTTTTGCCGTTTGGGTATTTTTCTGTGCGTTTTGGTTGCTCAAGTTATGCGTGACCTGTGGTTGTATTTTTTTCACGTCGTTTTGATTTTTCTCTTTCAGCTCACGTGTTATTCTTTCTTTCTGATTGCAGCTCAAATTCAAATTGTGACGTGGATTATTTTCTTTTTTTCAACACGTGACTTGAAGGCTTGGCTTGAACTTCATGATTCTTATTCTCTGTTAGTCTCAATATTTCAAATAAATAATCTGCAATATTTTCTTCCACCAAGATTTGAATCTGATCGCCTGAAGTCCCAACTGAAGACAAATAATGAAAGAGCAGATCTAGAGTGCCGATTTGAACTTGACTCTCTGATGAAAGTAATGTGCCTTTGATTGCTTCAGCAAACAGATTAACCAGAGATGCTCCCTTGGTTCTATCTTCAGTTTCTTCTTCTTCACTAACCACTTGGTATGGTGTCGTTCTTCCATTTTGTTCATAAGACTGGTTACAAAAGAAGACTTCCTGATCTTGTCATCTGGAAATTCTGCAAACAGTTGCAGAACAACAATATATCTTTCTACAGCCAATGGATCAGAAGAAATATACGACTTATTGTCCTGAGTATACTTGGATACTTTTTATAACATCTGGAAATGAAAGCCGTGATACATGGCTTTGCTCCTTCAACAAAGTGATAATACTTATAGCAATTCATGCAGTTTTCAGTACTGTGTCATACCAAGGAGTGTACTGCTTTGATGGTTTCACTTGTGTGTTTGCAAAGTGTGCTTGTTTCTTGCTCGTGTTGCTGCCGACGATGCTGTTCTGGTAGTTGGCATGACTGTTGAGATAGGTTTGGTTGTAACGAAGATTGTTGTTTAAGAGACAACGGCCGATGATGCTGCCACTGTGACCCGGAATTTGAGCAGCTGAGTAGTTGGTGTAGAGACACCTGATTAAAGCCAGATGGATTGGAATATACAACAACAGTATTCAAAATATTTTGAAGCTTATCAAACTTGAGAATATCGCAAGGAAGAGACTTCACCAATTGACTGTGAGTAGCATTTCCAATGGACAACTTATAGATTAGTTCTCTTATCACACTTTCAGCAGCAGTTAGCCCACAGAAGCGCCATCATGGATGTATCACTTGCATTTGACACCATTCCCTGGCTAATAGTTTTATGTGCTTGCTTACAAGCCAGCTTGAATTCTTCTGGTATTGTCCTTCCTATCACGTGTGCAAATGAAGTGGATAACAATAATAATCTCAGGTGTGTTTGGTTGATCAGTTTTGCATGGAACTATCTTCTAGAAGCAGCTTCTCAATTACAATTTCAACTGAATTCTCCAATAGATTTTTCTGGTTTTTTGAGCATTTCTACTATCAATGAAAGAGCAAGCTCTCTGACTGAGGAATTTGAATCATCCAGTGCCTTAAGCATAACTGTCAAAATCTGATTGAAGTACTTGGTCCAAACAGACTGATCATTTGTTGTAGAAGCTTCTAATAACTTGTTGAAGTGCAGTATGTTTACTTGAAACAGGGCTTCTATCATTAGCATTGCATATCATATGAAGAATTTGAGGAATGCTGGGCTCAGTGTCTGTCATCTTGATCTGCTAGCGACGTGTAATACCCCAAATTTTACCCTTATATTTAGTCAGTCATTTCGCATAGCATCTCATATGTACATTTGCTAATCACTAACAAGTCATGAAGTGAGTTTGCTTTTCAGGAATCACCCCAGGGGTATTTTGGCCATTTTACGCTAAATGTTCTGAAAAAGATGGTCTCTAGTGATAAGGCGTTCGAATTATCATATCCAGGACACTTGTTTATTGTATGGACTGATTGTCAAGACATTGATCCCAAGTCAACTAATACTGAAGCAATTTGTCAGAAGCACATTCGAGTGTTGGGCCAATCGTTGTTTGTCTTTATTTAAGACGGTTTGAGCAGTTTCCCGTTCCATTGATAGGACGCCGCTTCTGGGGGTATACAATAAGGGGGTTTTAGTGCGATTTTGTTCATGGTCGAATCAGGCTGCGGTAAGATCAAGATCAGCAAAAGGAACGCATGATTAAGTGGAGAAAGCATTGGGTCTCACTCATAACGTTGTTCAAATATCAAAAAGAAGTGAATTGAAGTATTTTGAGTATTATTCATGAATATTTATATGTTACCACTGAGAGGAAACTGTAGATGATTTTGGATTGTTATTCACAAGTATTTCTAATTTATAATTAAGAAGTGGATTTAGATATTTTTGAAGATTATTCAAGACGTTCATAAATTACAATCAGGAAGCGGATATGAATATTCTTGAATTTCAATTCATAAATATTTATAAGTTACAATTGGGAAAGAATGAGAATATGATTACAGAATCATGATTTACAAGCATTTACACTACTATTTCTATCCTAAGTTCTAAAGGTCCTAAAACATAAGGGTCTTCGCGCCATCCTCCCCATTGAATTGCTTCAGAAATGTTCCTCTTCACACCTGCACAAGAAAAACAAATACAAAACAAACAAAATAGAGAAAAAAGATGTTAGAAATTGTTTGACACTCTCAGAACATCGTCATCATCGAGTGCCGGGAGTGGCACAACCGAAGCTGCGTCCTACCCCCGTTACCGACCCGCGCCGTTGGCGTCAGATCAGGTAACACCTGTTCTTATCATGAGGGACATCCGAGAGATAGAAGTGATAAAAGAAGCGGGACCTGGATTTCCAAACTGATACCAAGGCAAAGTTGGACTCAGACCCGGATGCCGGCAGGTCTGAGTCATTTTTTTCCACACCTGAAATTCCACAACAGCATCAGTACCAGGTTCAGAATTCAGAACTCAAAACAAGACAGTTCATAAGCTGCCATGAGTAAATGGAAATTCAAATTGAAAATGCACAACCAAAAGCAGCATCAGTTCTGCAACACATAGGTAAGTTCACGAAAACCAAGTTCAAACAGAACAAGGAAAATGAAATGAAACCAAACTGCATCAAACAGTGTACCAAGAGTTCAGAATGCATCAATTAAAGGAGTCACAAAAAATGTGAATAACCTCACCGAAGTAGCATCACAGCGCCAAAATCACAGCATAAAATCATACTAGAAAGAGCAATCAAAAATGGCAAGTCACCATGACAAACCAACAACCAGGTGTCATCCTGCTCACAACACGAGCAACAAACATGAGATCGTAGTGTCTTCTCCGAAGGGCTCAGTCAGGGCATCATTGCCTTAAGAATCAAGAAATAGAGAGTTCAAACTTCACAGTTGGGTACAAGCAGCGGACCTGAGGTTAAAGAATTGAAACAGGTTAGGTTATCACAAGACAAAACGCGTGTCCAAAACAAAATCTGTATCAGAATTGAAACAGGTTCACAAAACCGTATCAGAAATAGTGGAAAAGGTTCAGATCAAACGTATCAGTGAAACAAGTTCACAAAATCATAGCAGAAAAAAGCAGGAAATCGCAACAAGCCCAGAACTCATGTTCTGAACCGCGACCTCGTCGAAGAATATCCCTCGAAGGCTCATAACAAGGTCATCATTGCCGTATACCTTCCTCGGCAGCGTTTGACGCGATCGAAACCATAGTACCCATCCTGAAAAAAGAAGAGGAAAAATAAGTGAATTCTAGCCGATAACCAAACTGAACGAAACAAGTCCATCAAAACCAAACCAGTTCAGATATCAGAATCCAAAGCAATGTCCAAATGAAATCAAAACAGATCAGTTCAGATTATCAAACAAATCGAATAGGGTCAAGTGACGTTCAATCAAGGAATTCTGAAAAGAGAAAGATCCAAATATCATCAGAAAAATGAAAACCCAATTCGATCCAATCAAGGAAACGAAGAAACTGGATATCCACAAATCAAGACAAAGCCGTTCAGTTATCAAAATCAAATGAAAATCTGGGCAAATCCATAACCAAGAATTGGGAATCCTGAAAAAGGAAAGTTCAGATCAGATGAGATCAAATATATCAGAAAAAACGAAGTCCAATCTCACCAAAATCCCAATCAAATCTGTAAAGAGGAAACAGGATATATCAGTATCAGAAAAATCCAATCAGGGTATCAGAAATTCGATCAAGCAAGTGTGAATCAGTATCAGATAAAATCAAACCATATCAAAAATCATACGAAATCAAATCTCAGCCAAGAGTAACGTAAATCCAACAACATCCAAGGCCCAAAAAGAGAAGTTATAAAGGGACGATCTCACCTCAGAGAAAAAGGAACGAAAATCGCGAAACCCTAGAAAGGACGGAAGCCACCATCGCAAGCCAAACCCTAACGGACAAATCGCGAACAAACCCTAGGCGGCGCAAAAAGGAGAACGGCCGAGACTCAGAGGAACCAATATCCTCATCATCGTCTTCGTAAGAAAGAGGAACGAAGATCATCGACGGCGAACAACAAACATCACCGCACATCAATATCATCTGAACCACAGACAGCCGCGAATCACAGACGAGAGATCACCAGCACCGTCTGCGAAGAACGGCGGGCAATCAACCCTAAGCCTCAGTTCTACACATCATCGGCTATAAATCACCGAGGAACAAATGTAAATCCTCACGCGTTAACTCACTGCTTTTTATTTTTCATGTTTTGTAGAAGAAGATGCAGAGGATCGAGAAAGAAGAAAGGCGAGAGGAAGAAGAAGAGAGCGCCGTTCGCGAATGGGGGCATGAAACCCTAGCAGCGAGTTGCTGTTAGTTTGTGTGGATTATGAGGGTTGGGTCTGGGGTTTGATCACTCAGCCCAACCCAGTTTTTTTCTTTTTTTATTTTTTTATTTTATTTTATTTATTTAGTTATATTTTTGTTAAAATTTTTAATTAAAATTGTTCTTTTTCAAAAATAAATCAAAAAAAAACTTCTTTTTCATAATAAAAAAAACTCTTTTAAAATAAATAACATAAAGTTTTTTATATATAATAAAATAAAAAACCTTTTCCAAATAAATAATTTAAAAGTCATTTTAAAAATATGTAAGTTAATTTTTTTAGATTAAGTTTAAAATATTTTAAAGGTTAAACATTACTTTTTCTTTTATAATTTTAATTAATATCTTTTCTTTAAAAACCATAAAAACCCTCAATATTACACTTTTTCTCCTGACTTGTCCAATTACTGTCTAATTCTGCTTATTAACAGTGTTCATCATTTGCAGCCCTTACGGCGTGTTTGGTTTATTTAAATTTCATAACTATATTGTAACTGCTTCTCATATGTAACACCGCGAATCTAATAATCGCGTTTTAATTTCTGCCTTTTATTTTCTGCGTGTATGATTTTAATTTCTGTCATATGATTAATTTCTCACCACACCACACATATCCGAAGTAGGTCTAGCTGTTTGACCGCCATGTCAATAGTCCTCACCTTCAACCCTTACACCTCCTACAAACCCTAATTTTCACAAATGCCTCGCCGCAGGCAAAATTACAATTTTACCCCTAGCATTAGGTCAAAGAGCCGCCGCGCTCATTTGAGGGTTTCCCGCCGTGGAATCCCTAATTTAACCCTAATTTCAACTTAACATTTCAACGTAGAGATTTGGAGTTTCTACACTCCATGTAAGCGTGTCCCTAAGATACGTTTATTCCCCTTGAGACCTTGACCACAGTCAAGAAGTCTCTAACCTCCCTTTTGAGGGGAACTACGATTACTCTGATTCCACTCCCGTAAGGATACGTAGGCACAAGATGCGATGTCTTGCCGAGTAAACTTAGAACTAACCCCTTAGGTCTCTTTTCTCACTTTTAATCCTTTGTACATATACCTTAAGCAAATAAATAAAGCAAATAGTAAACATTTGAACAAAAGGTTCCTGTAGAGTACTACAGAAGTTTAGGGTGCTAATACCTTCCCTAAATTTAACCAACCCCCGAACCCTAGATCTTTCCCCGCATTGTGTTTACGATGCAAAAATAGGTTTTCCCTCTTTTGACCTTTTCCTTCGGATAAATCAAAGAGCGGTTGTGAATTGAATTGCGATTCAAACTAATTAATAGTTTGTGATCCTATTTCCACTGCAACAGAAAATGGCGACTTCACTGGGGAGTCCTAAAATTTTGAGGGTTATCCCTAATTTGTTCATATTTATTATTATTTGTCTTATTATTCATTTACATGTATATATTTGTACTTTGATTGTGGGACAGTTCCTTGTGCTGTGAGATAAGTCCTACGCCCGGACTAGTGACATTATTATAGGATGGGGATATATTCGATGAGGCTTATAGGGAGTTGAATCCCGACCAAGCTGATTCGAGAATCTCCGCTCAGTTGAGACCCTTTCGAAAATGGTTCGGTTGAACGAGTAATCGCGAAAACTTTTTCCATGGTCGATTGGAGTCTGTGATATTGAGGACCGTAGCACCTTAACACCACCTTGGCCTTATTTAGGACGTAGTGCGGGAGCTATGTGGGAGTAATCTTGCAATAGCTGCTACGCGATACTACACTCAAAAGAGGTTCTCTTGAGAATATTATTAACCCCTGAGTCAGTCGGAAGGTTGATAATATCCGAAAGATGGGCTGATGACTTTGGGCACTTTGTAGAACCTTGTTCGGCAGGTACAACTAACCTATAGTACACTCCTTTTGGGATGGTTAGACCTTGACTCCGCTCACGTTCCTTTAACCTAGGGCTTTGTGTGTTTTCATGCATTGCATCCATAAAGCATCTCATTGCATTGTATTTCATGGAGTCCAAATACCATTTATGGATATCGCGGGATACCATAAATAAAAGATAAAATGAAAAAACAAGAAAAAGATTTCCTTGGTACCCCACGACATTCATAAATGTTTGAATTCCATGAAATCTTCACTTACGTTCACATTTTAGCATCATTTACTTTCTTGCATTGCATGTGTCTTCCGTTTTCTCATGTTCGGTTCTCTCACCTTCCAGTTTCGTCACCCTGAGTTCTCGGCACCAATACAACACCAGAGCTCAAACTCGGAAAAGAATGGAGGATCAGGCAAAAGAGATTGATCGCCTCAGCAATGAACTTGAAGACCTTCGAGGGGGTATGGGGCGTATGATGGAATTGTTACATGTCATGAATGCTAAGATGGATACCCAGCCCACTGTTGTTTCTGAGATTACCGGCGTTACTGTGGACCCTCCACCAAGTGTGACCATAGCAAGGGACCCACCTTATGGTCTTGCTCCAGGTTTTGTGCCTCCTCAAGCCACTGTTCCGATTAATCAACCTGTTCAGTAAGCCGTGCCCTTGTTTTCTGAAGTTTCTAGGGGAGCTCCTATCTTTGCACCACCTGTTGTACACACTCGTGCGCAACCGTACTTCAATGAGACAGTTTTTGATAATCTTGATGAGAATGTTGAGGGTTATGAGAAACATGATAAGCTTCGTGAGGAAGTGAACACCATCGTCCAGAGATTGAAAAAGGTAGAGGGTGATCAAATTTTTGGGACTGCTGCAAGGGATGTTTGTTTGGTCTCGGGTTTGGTTATTCCCCCGAAGTTCAAAACCCCGAACTTCGATCGCTATGAAGGTGCCACCTGTCCTAAGAGTCATCTGATCATGTACTATCGCAAAATGGCGGCCCATGTTGAGAATGATAAACTGATGATTCATTGCTTCAAAGATAGTTTGAAGGGTGCTTCCTCCAAGTGGTATTTAACTTTAGACCAGTCTCGCATTAAGAACTTTCAAGATTTATCTGACGCCTTCATCAAACACTACAAGTACAATATGGATCTGGCTCCTGACAGAAGACAGTTGCTGAGTATGTCACAAAAGAATTCCGAGTCATTCAAAGAATATGCCCAAAGGTGGAGAGAGACTGCTTCGCAGGTAGAACCTCCTTTGACCGAGAAGGAGTTAGCTGATTGGTTTGTCGACACGGTCCGTCCAGAATTTTACGAGAGAATGGTGGGCAGTGTGACTTCAAATTTCTCCGACATCGTTGCTGTGGGTGTCAAGATTGAATTGGGTATGAAAAGTGGTAAAATGACAAATAATCATGGTGCTTCTAAGGATCAGCCGAAGAAACCTCCGTATAGCTCCCAGAAAAAGAAGGAGGGTGAGACTAATGCTATATCCTCTGGTAGACCAAGAGAACGCTTTTATCGGCATCCGCAAGGTTATGCTCAACCTCAAGGGTACCCAGTCCAATATGCTCAACAACCCTATGTGGCAGCTATTACACCTTCTTTCAATCAACAGGTTCCCATGTATCAACCTATGCAACAACCTCCTGTTTATCCGCCTCCTGTCAACTACCTGCAGGCGCCCAATACTCCTGCTCCTCAACAGCCAAAGAGTCCGGCTCCTCGCTAGAATATGCCGAACAGAAGAACGTATAAACCTTGTCCGCCGATTCCAATGACTTTTACCGAGTTGTATCCCTCTTTGGTTAAGCAGGGGCTCATCACCACTCGAGCTTTGGGTCCGCCTCCTAATCCTCTACCCGCTAATTACAATGCCGCCGCTCATTGTTTATTTCATGAGGGTGCGCCTGGTCATGATCTGGAGAATTGTTATGCTCTCAAAAATATTGTCAGGGATCTATTGGAAAAGAAGATTTTGTCATTTGAAGATCCTCAACCAAATGTTAAGAAGAACCCTTTTCCTAACCATGAGAGTGTCAATGCCGTTAGTGTTGATTCGGAGGAAGGTTATGCCCTTGACGTTGGACAGATTAAGACTCCTCTCAAGATGTTCCATTCAAAACTGTTTGAAGCTGGTTTGGTAAATACTTCCCACGTTGCATGCGTAAGTTGTGAAGCCAGTGTTAAGGGTTGTGTGTGGGTTCAGAATGATGTTCAGAGGTTAATTAATGAGGGTGTTTTACAAGTGACAAGCCAATACAAGAAAGATGAGGTCGCTGTAGTTGAGCCTGTCTTCCATCAGCCTGAATCGAAGGGTAAGGTACCAGTGTTTAATCTATCAGGGGCAAGTTCCGCCAATCTCGTGTTCGATATACCGAAGTCGTATATCCCAGAAGTGAATCAGCCTAAGCCTATAGTTATTCGAAGACCGAGTCCGTTTCCTTTCAGTGATCCTAAGGTTGTGCCTTGGAAATATGACGTGACGATGATTGACAAGGAGTCCGGGAAGGTTATTCCAAATGAAGAGGTTAAGGGCACGGTGACCAATATCGCAGAGGTAAGCAGGATGACTCGCAGTGGCCGTGTGTATACTCCCCATTCCAATGAGGTCCCACCTAAGGAAACGACTAGTACCCCGATGTCTGCCAAAGACAAAGGTAAAGGAGCCGTCACGAATGATGAAGATGCCGAATTTTTGAGGATCATCAAGAAAAGTGACTATAAAGTTATCGATCAACTTCATCAGACTCCTTCCAAGATCTCGATTTTATCTCTGTTAATGAGTTCACCCGCTCATAGGATGGCCTTGCAGAAGGTTTTGACTCAAGCACATGTGGATCAAGATATTAGCACCAGTCGGTTTGATAGTGTGATTGCCAATTTAACCGCTTGTAACACCCTCAGTTTCAGCAATGAAGAGTTACCGAAGGAGGGTCCGAACCATAATCGTGCTTTACATATATCGGTAAAATGTCAGGAGGACAATTTAGCGAGAGTGTTAGTAGACACCGGCTCTTCTCTGAATGTTCTACCCAAGAGGGTTCTTGATAGGTTGGCTTGTAAAGAGACTGCGCTGAAACCTACACCTTTGGTTGTCAAGGCTTTCGATGGCTCTCGTCGATCGGTAATGGGGGAGGTTGAGCTACCTATCCTGATCGGTCCGCAAGTTTTTAATATCACGTTTCAAGTCATGGACATTAATCCCAATTACAGTTGTTTACTTGGAAGGCCGTGGATCCATGCCGCTGGGGCAGTGACCTCAACGTTACATCAAAAGATGAAGTTCGTGATCGATGGAAAGTTGGTTATTATACACGGTGAGGAGGATCTGATGGTCAGTAACCTGTCTTCCTTCCGTTACATTGAGGCCGATGAGAATGCTTTAGACATCTCCTTTCAAGCACTTGAGATCGCCAATGTTGTTCTGCTGGAAGTCGAAGAAACAGTGGGTCAGGGTAATCCATCTTTTGCATCTCTGAAGAGTACCAAAGCAACAATTGACAGGGGCATTCCTGAAGGTTGGGGAGAGGTAATCGATGTCAAGACCAAGACTGATCGCTCCGGGTTGGGTTACAAACCAACTCAGAATGGAGCTACCACAACTATCGAAGGGCGTCCTAAGGTTATCCAAGAGGTATTTGTCAGCGGAGGTTTCCAAGTCAATGCCATCAACGACCGTGAGGAAAATGAAGAGCTGAGCAACCTGGTGTTTAAGGGTGATGCAGTCTTGAACAACTGGGAGGCCGTAGAGATCCCTGTTATCTTTCCCTTGTCAAAGTAATTGTTTTTTAAAGTTTCATTTACATTTTCAAATAAAAATCCGTAGCTCTGCCCAAGGCTATAGGGTCTTTTATTGGGCCACCTTTCATTTCTAAAAAGATATTAATAAAAGCATTTTGTTCAATTCCACTTTGGTTCATTTGCGTTTTTCATTTTCACCTTTAAAAATGAAATTGGCAACCTTTTTCAAAAATATATAAAAAAAAAACAGCATCTCATTCTTACATATCTTCGAGCATTTTAATTAAGTAAGCCTTCCATCATGCAGAGACATCGTAAACCTTGTTGGATCCGATGACTCTACTGACATTCCTGACTGGGATGCACCCATCAATCAAGCTGAGGACGAGGGTGAAGAAGATTTTGAAGTACCCGCGGAACTGACGAGATTGATTGAGTACGAGTACACAGAGCTTCAACCGCATAAAGAGCAGGTGGATCTAATTAATCTCGGTACAGATGAGAGCAAGAAAGAGGTCAAGATTGGTGCAATGCTTGGGACGGATATTAGGCCGAGGTTGATTGAGTTGTTAAAAGAGTATATTGATGTGTTTGCGTGGTCGTATCAAGATATGCCGGGCCTGAACACAGATATTGTTGTTCACAAGTTGCCACTCAAGCCAGATTGTCCACCTATCAAGCAGAAACTCCGAAGAACGAGACCTGACATGGCTTTGAAGATTCGAGATGAGGTTAAAAAGCAGTTGGATGCAGGTTTCTTGGCGGTCGCAAAGTATCCAGATTGGGTTGCCAACATCGTGCCAGTGCCTAAAAAGGACGGTAAAGTTAGGATGTGTGTGGATTACAGGGATCTGAACAAAGCAAGTCCGAAAGACGACTTCCCACTGCCACATATTGACACACTGGTAGACAATACGGCCAGTTTTGCGTTGTTCTCATTTATGGATGGTTTCTCTGGCTATAATCAGATCAAGATGGATCCCGATGATCGAGAGAAGACTACTTTCATTACTCCTTGGGGAACCTTCTGCTACAAAGTCATGCCTTTCGGTTTGAAGAATGCAGGAGCAACTTATCAACGCGCTATGACCACTCTTTTTCATGATATGATGCACAAAGAGATTGAGGTGTATGTGGACGATATGATAGCCAAATCTCAGAGTGAAGAGGAGCATCTAGACCATTTGGTGAAATTGTTTGAACGACTCAGGAAATATCAGTTGAAATTGAACCCTGCTAAATGTACCTTCGGTGTCAGATCTGGAAAACTGCTTGGTTTCATTGTTAGCCAGCGAGGGATTGAGGTGGATCCTGACAAAGTCCGAGCCATTCAAGATATGTCGGCTCCGCGAACCGAGACGCAAGTTAGGGGTTTTCTGGGACGTTTGAATTATATTTCCAGGTTTATCTTTAATATGACCGCTACTTGTGAGCCGATATTCAAGTTGCTTTGCAAGGGGCAGACAGTTGAGTGGAACCCTGATTGTCAGAAAGCGTTTGAGAAGATTAAGGGTTATTTGCAAGATCCCCCTATTCTGATCCCGCCCGTACCTGGAAGACCGTTGTTTATGTACCTTACTGTTCTCGAGAAGTCTATGGGTTGTGTGCTTGGGCAACATGATGAGACTGGGAAAAAGGAACATGCGATTTATTACCTGAGCAAGAAGTTTACCGATTGCGAAAACAGATACTCACCATTAGAGAAAACTTGTTGTGCATTGGCATGGGCCGCTAAGCGCCTTCGGCAATATATGGTCTGTCATACCACGTTATTGATTTCTAAAATGGATCCGATCAAGTATATTTTTGAAAAACCTGCTCAAAACGGGAGGCTAGCCCGTTGGCACATGTTGTTATCCGAATATGACATCCAGTATGTACCCCAGAAGGCGATTAAGGGTAGTATCTTATCTGATTACCTTGCAGACCAGCCAGTTGAAGATTATGAACCTCTTAAGCTCGATTTTCCTGATGAGGATATTTTGTTGATTAAAAGAGATTGTGAAGAGCCAGATCCGAGCGAAGGTCCAGAACCAGGTCTTTGGTGGACGATGATGTTTGATGGCTCCTCGAATTTCAATGGGCATGGTATAGGCGCCGTTTTGATGAACCCAAAAGGCGGATTCACTCCATTTACAGCAAGATTGGACTTTGAGTGCACTAACAACGTCGCAGAATATGAAGCATGTATCCTCGGCCTCGAAGCGGCGATTCACCTCCGAATCAAACTTCTTAAAGTAAGTGGTGACTCAGCTTTGGTTATTTACCAAGTACAAGGCAAATGGGAAACGAAGAATGAGAAGCTGATCCCTTATAAGGACTACATTATTGAGCTGATCAAGCATTCGACGAGATAGAGTTCGAGCATGTTCCTAGATCCGAGAATCACGTTGCTGATGCTTTAGCCATGTTAGCATCCATGTGGAAGGTTAAATTCGTTAATGAAGCACCTCTTATCCATATTGAGCGCAAGAGGTTGAGCCCCGCTTATTGTCAGATGGTCGAAGAAGTTGAGGTGGATGAAAAGCCTTGGTTTCATGATATCAAGAACTATCTCGTCAAGCAGGAATATCCCGATGGTGCTACTGGTCTGGACAAAAAGACATTGAGAAGACTGGCGTCCAAATTCTTTATCAGTAATGGTGTGTTGTACAAGAGAAATCACGACATGGTCCTGCTCAGATGTGTTGATAAACGGGAAGCGGACATGTTACTACAGGAAATTCATGAAGGGACCTTCGGAACCCACGCCAATGGCTATGCTATGTCCAAGAAGATGTTAAGGGCCGGGTATTACTGGTTAACCATGGGAAGCCGACTGCATCCAATACGCTAGGAAATGCCATAAGTGCCAAATTTATGCTGATAAAATGCACGTACCTCCGTCACCGTTGAATGTGTTGTCTTCACCATGGCCGTTCTCTATGTGGGCATTGACATGATTGGGGCAATCGAGCCGAAAGCTTCTAATGGACATCATTTTATCCTTGTTGCCATTGATTATTTCACCAAATGGGTAGAGGCTGCCTCCTACACCAACGTGACCAAGCAAGTGGTTGCCCGATTCATCAGGAAAGAGATCATCTGCGTTATGGAGTCCCAAGCCGGATAATAACTGACAATGGCACCAATCTGAATAATAAGACTATGAAAGAGCTGTGTGATAATTTCAAGATCACTCACCACAATTCTTCTTCGTACCGTCCTAAGATGAATGGGAGCTGGTTGAGAGCTGCAAATTAAGAATATCAAGAAGATCCTGCAAAAGATGGTTGTGACTTACAAAGATTGGCATGAGATGTTACCGTTTGCTTTACATGGATACAGAACCTCGGTGAGAACTTCGACAGGGGCAACACCTTTCTCACTGGTATATGGAATGGACGCCGTGCTCCCCATCGAAGTAGAGATACCTTCGCTAAGAGTGTTAATGGAGGCTGAACTTGAGGAAGCTGAGTGGGTTCAAGACAGATTGGATCAGTTGAATCTCATTGACGAGAAGCGTTTGACAGCCATGTGCCATGGGCAATTATATCAGAAACGGATGAAAAGAGCGTTTGATAAGAAGATTCGTATCCGCGAGTTCCGTCAAGGAGAGCTCGTACTCAAAAAGATCTTACCAGTACATAAAGATATGCGTGGAAAGTGGATGCCCAATTATGAAGGCCCATTCGTTGTAAAGACTGTCTTCTCCGGAGGGTCTCTAATACTTACGACAATGGACGGTGAAGAACTAGCACATCCCGTGAATTCTGATGCAGTCCGAAAATATTATGCCTAAAAACCCGCTAAGTCGAAAACCTGCAAAAGGGCGACTTAGGCAAAAGTAAGGGTTGAAAAAAAAAAAAAGAAATAATAATAAAAAGCTCGCTAAGTTGAAAACCCGAAAGGGCGCTTAGGCAAAAAAGAGCGTCCCGGTGGATTGAAAACCGAGAGGGCGGTCCAGGCAAAAGTTAGGGACAAAAGGCATTTCATTGCATCAGAGGACACTGATTATCTCGAACACACTTTCCGCATAAGAGCCATGTTTCAGTTCTTTCATCCTCGCCCAAAGCAGGATTTTGGGTTAGTCTTAGTTATTAGTGTCAGTAGGTGTCATTGGATTCGATGTAACTTTTTCCCCATGTTGCCAATTTCAAAACATAATCATCTGTGGAGCTATGCCTTCAGCGAGCTACCGCCCTTTAAATAAAAGAAACCATCTCGTTACTTACATTCTTTGGTGCATTGCTCTTTGTTTCCTATTTGTTATGCAAAATGCGTTTATTCCTAAAATTTGAAAATGAAAGGTGCATTGTAGATTTTTCAAAACTGTTTTTCAAAAACAAAACAAATTTGAAATGTAATAAATTACTTTGACTAGTGGAAATTCCGAAGGATCTCTTCATTCCCCGGAAATATCATTATTGCAGAAACACTTTCAAACCATTGCTCTGACACAGTCCCCAGAGAGACTATAAGCTGACAACTTTTTCTTGGGTAACTCAAAAGTGTCCCTCAGGTTTTCTTCTCCCCAGGTGAAGACATGATACTGTGCACTCAAGCAGATTACTTTCTCCCCAGAGAATTCAGAACTTTAAAACCAGATGTGGTTCTACCATTGATCTTTCTTACCCATGATTGACGTATTGGTTGCAGAGAACGCAGGGTATTTCCGTCGAGATGTTTATTTCGTCTCTCGTCCCGTCTTAGTCTGTTTCGTCAGCATACACAAGGCATAAGCATCACATGCCTATTTCATTACATATTCATTACATACTCATTACATACTCATTTCATAACATCTTGCATACATAGACATTAACATAACATTCATATTAACATATTCATTAACATATGCATTAGCATTCGCAGGTTCATTGTGTTTCACCATCATTTGGTTGTTACCGCCGAGTAACTGGGTTCGTCATTCTCTCCAAATAGATTGTCAGCCCTAAGCATAAAATACTTACTTGTTTCCAGTTTCCCCACGGAGCTCGATCCTCGTGGATGACGGTTACTTCAGCTATCTTTCCTCTCCAGGATAAGATATCTACCCTTCGAGATCATTCCCTCGATGGAGTCTTGATTACCAGTCTTCTTTCTAGCTCGATCCTAGATTGAATCTCAGTCATATCGGTAGTCAAGCCCAACCGGACGTGCATTTATTTTGCACCATCTAAAAAACTTCACTATACCATGGCAGATACGCGACGGTTCTCGCCCGAGAAGTTTACCACTGTACCCGGAATGTGCATTTATTTTGCACTATCTTTCAAGAAAATCAACTACAATCCTTTACAGATACACGCCAGTTCACGCTGGAAAATATATCAGTACCACACTTTACAATCCTACATGTTTACAACCCTTTACACTTTACATCTTACAGCATCAACATACGACATTTCTCACCTAAGAAGTCGATCCTATCCTCGTTATGACTCGCAGCAAATGGCCATCTCCATGGAGCAGTTGGGCTTCCATTTACCTGCCGTCTTGAGGTATGAACCAAATCGTATTCAGGAGAGCACGATCTTGAGTTACGGGAAGGTTTGAGCGAAATCATATTCAGGAGAGCACGATTCTGAAGTTATGAAGAAGTTCATTTATCCTTTAGTAAAAGAAGGAGCGGAATCATATTCAGGAGAGCATGATTCTGAGTTATGAGGAAGTTCAATTGGCTGTTTTTCAGGAGAGCACGATTCTGAAGAATGAAGAAATTTCAGGAGCCGAATCATATTCAGGAGAGCACGATTCTGAGTTATGAGGAAGTTCGATTATCCACTTTCATATTCAGGAGAGCACGATTCTGAAGTATGGAAAAATTCATTTACAACCGAATCATATTCAGGAGAGCACGATTCTGAGTTATGAGGAAGTTCGATTATCCACTTTCATATTCAGGAGAGCACGATTTGAAGTATGGAAAAATTCATTTACAACCGAATCATATTCAGGAGAGGCACGATTCTGAGTTATGAGGAAGTTCGATTATCCACTTTCATATTCAGGAGAGCACGATTCTGAAGTATGGAAAAATTCATTTACAACCGAATCATATTCAGGAGAGCACGATTCTGAGTATGAGGAAGTTCAATTAGCCATGTTCATATTCAGGAGAGCACGATTCTGAAGTATGAGTATATTCAGTCATCCAGTTTCATATTCAGGAGAGCACGATTCTGAAGTATGAGTATATTCAGTCATCCAGTTTCATATTCAGGAGAGCACGATTCTGACGTATGAGGAAGTTCAGTTTACCCGTTTCATGTTCAAGAGAGCACGATCTTGAAGCAGTTTATTTATCCTTCAGTAAGAGAAGAATCAGAATCGTATTCCAGGCGCCGACCTTAAAATGCGAGAAGATTTATTTATCAGATAAGCAGCAGCCTCTTTATTTGAGTGCTTATCCATTTTTGCACATAAGTCCCTTCCAACGATAAGTGATAGTTCTCCCTCGAGCAGCTTATCAGGGCATTTCCCATTAAAGTCCATTTATTTTGGCATACAGCCGGTCTTTACCCTGTATATTTGATACGGATTTCCGAAAAGTCCATTCGATCCCATCACGAAGGATAGTTTATAGAAGCTTGGATGTTATTCTTCGCTCAATGCTCCAGCAGTCTGTAATCGATCTTGCAAGCCGTGTAGATCCTGTTATTATTAAACATTCCCAGTGGAGGCCGTCTCGTAGGTACCATCTCCATTTGAGGATCTCGTTCCTTTTCTAAAAGTGACAATTGGTCATTCGCACCAGTTGACTATCATTTTTAGATTTCCCCAGTGTTGTACTGTGTCTCAGCGCGTCATTTTCCCCAGTGAGTTCTCCTCGTGGCGTCTGTCCCGGTGTCGTCATGTTCGTCAGCATTTTCGCATTCATACGCATCATACCATATTCATGGCATCATCTGCATTAAGCTGTTCCCGTTTTGTCCATAGCATGGCATATCGTCGCATATAAGGGCAAAATTTTCGGGTTATCTATATTTAAATCTCTCCACCCCACGATTCCTCGAGTCTCTGTCACTCAAATCGTCTGGTGTAGCTATTTAAATAGGGGCAACTGTAATACCCCAAATTTTACCCTTATATTTAGTCAGTCATTTCGCATAGCATCTCATATGTACATTTGCTAATCACTAACAAGTCATGAAGTGAGTTTGCTTTTCAGGAATCACCCCAGGGGTATTTTGGCCATTTTACGCTGAATGTTCTGAAAAAGATGGTCTCTAGTGATAAGGCGTTCGAATTATCATATCCAGGACACTTGTTTATTGTATGGACTGATTGTCAAGACATTGATCCCAAGTCAACTAATACTGAAGCAATTTGTCAGAAGCACATTCGAGTGTTGGGCCAATCGTTGTTTGTCTTTATTTAAGACGGTTTGAGCAGTTTCCCGTTCCATTGATAGGACGCCGCTTCTGGGGGTATACAATAAGGGGGTTTTAGTGCGATTTTGTTCATGGTCGAATCAGGCTGCGGTAAGATCAAGATCAGCAAAAGGAACGCATGATTAAGTGGAGAAAGCATTGGGTCTCACTCATAACGTTGTTCAAATATCAAAAAGAAGTGAATTGAAGTATTTTGAGTATTATTCATGAATATTTATATGTTACCACTGAGAGGAAACTGTAGATGATTTTGGATTGTTATTCACAAGTATTTCTAATTTATAATTAAGAAGTGGATTTAGATATTTTTGAAGATTATTCAAGACGTTCATAAATTACAATCAGGAAGCGGATATGAATATTCTTGAATTTCAATTCATAAATATTTATAAGTTACAATTGGGAAAGAATGAGAATATGATTACAGAATCATGATTTACAAGCATTTACACTACTATTTCTATCCTAAGTTCTAAAGGTCCTAAAACATAAGGGCTTCTTCGCGCCATCCTCCCCCATTGAATTGCTTCAGAAATGTTCCTCTTCACACCTGCACAAGAAAAACAAATACAAAACAAACAAATAGAGAAAAAAGATGTTAGAAATTGTTTGACACTCTCAGAACATCGTCATCATCGAGTGCCGGGAGTGGCACAACCGAAGCTGCGTCCTACCCCCGTTACCGACACCGCGCCGTTGGCGTCAGATCAGGTAACACCTGTTCTTATCATGAGGGACATCCGAGAGATAGAAGTGATAAAAGAAGCGGGACCTGGATTTCCAAACTGATACCAAGGCAAAGTTGGACTCAGACCCGGATGCCGGCAGGTCTGAGTCATTTTTTGTTCCACACCTGAAATTCCACAACAGCATCGAGTACCAGGTTCAGAATTCAGAACTCAAACAAGACAGTTCATAAGCTGCCATGAGTAAATGGAAATTCAAATTGAAAATGCAACAACCAAAAGCAGCATCAGTTCTGCAACACATAGGTAAGTTCACGAAAACCAAGTTCAAACAGAACAAGAAAATGAAATGAAACCAAACTGCATCAAACAGTGTACCAAGAGTTCAGAATGCATCAATTAAAGGAGTCACAAAAAATGTGAATAACCTCACCGAAGTAGCATCACAGCGCCAAAATCACAGCATAAAATCATACTAGAAAGAGCAATCAAAAATGGCAAGTCACCATGACAAACCAACACCAGGTGTCATCCTGCTCACAACACGAGCAACAAACATGAGATCGTAGTGTCTTCTCCGAAGGGCTCAGTCAGGGCATCATTGCCTTAAGAATCAAGAAATAGAGAGTTCAAACTTCACAGTTGGGTACAAGCAGCGGACCTGAGGTTAAAGAACTGAAACAGGTTAGGTTATCACAAGACAAAACGCGTGTCCAAAACAAAATCTGTATCAGAATTGAAACAGGTTCACAAAACCGTATCAGAAATAGTGGAAAAGGTTCAGATCAAACGTATCAGTGAAACAAGTTCACAAAATCATAGCAGAAAAAAGCAGGAAATCGCAACAAGCCCAGAACTCATGTTCTGAACCGCGACCTCGTCGAAGAATATCCCTCGAAGGCTCAGAACAAGGTCATCATTGTTGTATACCTTCCTCGGCAGCGTTTGACGCGATCGAAACCATAGTACCCATCCTGAAAAAAGAAGAGGAAAAATAAGTGAATTCTAGCCGATAACCAAACTGAACGAAACAAGTCCATCAAAACCAAACCAGTTCAGATATCAGAATCCAAAGCAATGTCCAAATGAAATCAAAACAGATCAGTTCAGATTATCAAACAAATCGAATAGGGTCAAGTGACGTTCAATCAAGGAATTCTGAAAAGAGAAAGATCCGAATATCATCAAGAAAAATGAAAACCCAATTCGATCCAATCAAGGAAACGAAGAAACTGGATATCCACAAATCAAGACAAAGCCGTTCAGTTATCAAAATCAAATGAAAATCTGGGCAAATCCATAACCAAGAATAGGGAATCCTGAAAAAGGAAAGTTCAGATCAGATGAGATCAAATATATCAGAAAAAACAAAGTCCAATCTCACCAAAATCCCAATCAAATCTGTAAAGAGGAAACAGGATATATCAGTATCAGAAAAATCCAATCAGGGTATCAGAAATTCGATCAAGCAAGTGTGAATCAGTATCAGATAAAATCAAACCATATCAAAAATCATACGAAATCAAATCTCAGCCAAGAGTAACGTAAATCCAACAACATCCAAGGCCCAAAAAGAGAAGTTATAAAGGGACGATCTCACCTCAGAGAAAAAGGAACGAAAATCGCGAAACCCTAGAAAGGACGAAGCCACCATCGCAAGCCAAACCCTAACGGACAAATCGCGAACAAACCCTAGGCGGCGCAAAAAGGAGAACGGCCGAGACTCAGAGGAACCAATATCCTCATCATCGTCTTCGTAAGAAAGAGGAACGAAGATCATCGACGGCGAACAACAAACATCACCGCACATCAATATCATCTGAACCACAGACATCCGCGAATCACAGACGAGAGATCACCAGCACCGTCTGCGAAGAACGGCGGGCAATCAACCCTAAGCCTCAGTTCTACACATCATCGGCTATAAAATCACCGAGGAACAAATGTAAATCCTCACGCGTTAACTCACTGCTTTTTATTTTTCATGTTTTGTAGAAGAAGATGCAGAGGATCGAGAAAGAAGAAAGGCGAGAGGAAGAAGAAGAGAGCGCCGTTCGCGAATGGGGGCATGAAACCCTAGCAGCGAGTTGCTGTTAGTTTGTGTGGATTACGAGGGTTGGGTCTGGGGTTTGATCACTCAGCCCAACCCAGTTTTTTTCTTATTTTATTTTTTTATTTATTTTATTTATTTAGTTATATTTTTGTTAAAATTTTTAATTAAAATTGTTCTTTTTCAAAAATAAATAAAAAATAAAAAACTTCTTTTTTCATAATAAAAAAAAACTCTTTTAATATAAATAACATAAAGTTTTTTATATATAATAAAATAAAAAACCTTTTCCAAATAAATAATTTAAAAGTCATTTTAAAAATATGTAAGTTAATTTTTTTAGATTAAGTTTAAAATATTTTAAGAGGTTAAACATTAATTTTTCTTTTATAATTTTAATTAATATCTTTTCTTTAAAAACCATAAAAACCTTCAATATTACACTTTTTCTCCTGACTTGTCCAATTACTGTCTAATTCTGCTTATTAACAGTGTTCATCATTTGCAGCCCTTACGGCGTGTTTGGTTTATTTAAATTTCATAACTATATTGTAACTGCTTCTCATATGTAACACCGCGAATCTAATAATCGCGTTTTAATTTCTGCCTTTTATTTTCTGCGTGTATGATTTTAATTTCTGTCATCATTTCCCTGCTCGTATGATTAATTTCTCACACATTCATCAATTTTTCTACCACACCACACATATCCGAAGTAGGTCTAGCTGTTTGACCGCCGTGTCAATAGTCCTCACCTTCAACCCTTACACCTCCTACAAACCCTAATTTTCACAAATGCCCTCGCCGCAGGCAAAATTAACAATTTTACCCCTAGCATTAGGTCAAAGAGCCGCCGCGCTCATTTGAGGGTTTCCCGCCGTGGAATCCCTAATTTAACCCTAATTTCAACTTAACATTTCAACGTAGAGATTTGGAGTTTCTACACTCCATGTAAGCGTGTCCCTAAGATACGTTTATTCCCCTTGAGACCTTGACACACAGTCCAAGAAGTCTCTAACCTCCCTTTTGAGGGGAACTACGATTACTCTGATTCCACTCCCGTAAGGATACGTAGGCACAAGATGCGATGTCTTGCCGAGTAAACTTAGAACTAACCCCTTAGGTCTCTTTTCTCACTTTTAATCCTTTGTACATATACCTTAAGCAAATAAATAAAGCAAATAGTAAACATTTGAACAAAAGGTTCCTGTAGAGTACTACAGAAGTTTAGGTGCTAATACCTTCCCTAAATTTAACCAACCCCCG